>PVLC010018090.1:0-32659 GCA_004027655.1 Graphiurus murinus
GATCATCGCATTGTAACAGCCAAAAAAGCAGCAGTTGACAATTTATACTCTGTGAGCAAAACAGAAATCTTAGGAGGGTAAGTTATGCTCAATTTCAACAACCTTTCAAAGAATGCAGGGAGCCTCCATTGAGACAGGCCCAAGGACCGCATAAATGTTTGCCGGTCTGGACCTGAGGACTAGAAACATAAGATAGATGAGATTTTAGCCATTTCTGAAAAGTGGTGACTAAATTTGGCCTCTATTATCTGCTTTACTTCTCATGTTGTAATGTCTGAAAGTAAGAAAAACCTAATATGAGTCAAAGGAAGGTTTAGAAGCTGTCCAAAGGATGGCTTAAACCCCAGGCACAAACGAGTCAATGCTGTGCATTCTTCGTGGCCTGGGTTAAATCTTTGCATAGCTGTTGTTGGTTTTCAATTTCCATTGCTCTCTATTAGTTACTTTTTTTTTTTTTTTTTTTTTTTGTGGTACTGGGGATTGAACTCAGGGGGATTCAACCTCCAAGCTATACCCCCAGCCCTATTTTTTATTCTTTACTAGGTAGCTGAGGCTGGCCGTGAACCAGGATCCTCTGGTCTCAGCCTCCCGAATGCTGGGATTACAAGCGTCCGCCACCACGCCTGGCTATTAGTTACTATTATCCATTTCGTTTGATTACTTTCCTCGCTGTCTCAGTCAGCATTCTCATTACTATAATCCAAAACAACTGACCATGTGACTGAGAGAAAGGAAGATCTACTTCCTCACAGGTTTTGGAGATTTCTGGGTTCAGCCCATGTGAGGCCTGGGTCTACGGAGCTCAAGGCATGGCAGCAGGAAGCAGAGAATGGGGACAAGCAAGGCTCTGTCCTCACATTACTGAGGAAAGGCAGGAAGCGCAAAAGACAGCAACGAGGAGATTCAAAGACAAAAGCACAGTCCCTACAGCCACACTCCCAGGGACCCACCTTCTCCAGCCACACCACCCCCCACCCCAGCCTAGGTTATCGCCCAGTGAATCCATTACAATGGCGATCACAACCCTTGTGACTTAATTGCATCAACTCTGAACATTAATGCATGAGCCCTTCAGGGGACATTCTCTCTCTAACCATAATGCTCACTAATGGGTCTATCTGAGGGGCATCCAATTGCACACTCTGTCCCTAAAGAAGGAAGATTAAAGTTTGTTAGGGACTGAATTTATGCTGAGAGATGCTCTTTCCTCTTCTACATCATTCACAATTCCCTTATGCTATCTTGTAACTCAAAGCCTAAATTACAAGGTTTACTGCCATCAGCATGTCTTTGTACAAAAAAAGGAAGGGGAAAGCAGAAAATATGCATACATATAAACAAAATCTATCTAACAAGGCATGGAAAATATGCAGGGCTACTACAGCACAGGTTTCTGCAATTGGTCATCTGGGTGTAATTAGTTGGTTTTGTAAACTTCTTTCTTCCTCTTCCCACTCCATATTCCTTCTGCTGCATGGAACCACCTGAACTTTTTCTTCCTCAGCAGACCGATCACAGACAACTCCCCTTGGGACTGTGGGGACCAGCTGAGGGAGAAATGAGAATTCCAAACTATGAACTGGTGCCATGAAAGTCTCCAGTATTTGGGTCTTCTGGGACCTCAGTGGCAAGCCAGCCAGTTTCTCTGAAGGAGAATAGTTATTTGCAGAAGAAAATTTTAAATGATTCCCAGGGTTTGTGCTGTTTTTATGGCCAAAGTTTTTCAATGGCTCCCCTTTCCCTTCCTTTCTGCCTCTTTGGGCACCATCAGATCTGCTCGGTTGTATTTGAAGTCTAATCCGGTGACCCGTCATCAATTTGTTCTGGGCTCCACTCAGAAACTGGCGGCTGAATTTACTCAGGAAATATGTCTGAAGGACATAATTGAATGTTTGTTTTTGCCTTTAAGATTTGAAGAAGTCAGGTGTGATGGTGCATGCCTGTAATCCCAGTACTTGGGATGCTGAGACAGGAGGATAGTAGGTTTGAGACCCGCCTCAGCAACTTTGTGAGACTCTCAGCATTCTAGCAAGACTCTGTTTCGAAAACTAAAAACATAAAGGACTGGGAGTGTAGCTTAGAGGTAGAATGCTCCTGCATTAAATCCCCAGTACCCTGCCACACACACACAAATGTGAAGAGGTTATTAAGTGCCATGCCTCCTGTTTGGTGGCAGGGCATTCAAGAGGTAGTAGCTTATTTTTAAATTCTTGCAGAAATACAACATACCAAGGATCACTGGATCCTCAAAAACCTCGCTGGGCTGGGTTCATCTCCTGCCCTGTGGCCCTAGGGAATTCTGCCATAGTTTGAATCTGAATGTCCTCAAAGGCTCAGATGTTGAAGGCTTGGCCACTAGCCTGTGGTACTCTTTAGAGGTGGAGGAACCTCTAGGAAGTGAGGTCATTGGGCACCTGCCCTAAAAGGGGACACCGGGATGCTGGCCCCTTCCTCTCTCTCCCTTTTGCCTCCTGGCCACTGTGAAGTGAGTATCTTCTCTGCATACGCTCCCGCCATGATGCACTGTACTGCTGTAAGTGACACACAGCCCACCCCTTGACATGCAGTGCTGTACTAGTAACTTACTGGATACAGTGGATGGACTCATAGGGTTTTCTCATTCAAATTCAAAAAGAGCAATGTCATTGGCAACTGTGGGACCCTGGCAGATGACAGTGCCTCACGCATGTCCTCTTCTCTGCCAGGGGGCGTTTCGGCCAGGTTCACAAGTGTGAAGAGAAAGCAACAGGCTTGAAACTGGCTGCCAAGATCATTAAGACCAGAAGCCTGAGGGACAAGGTAAAGGAGGTGGGAGGTGGTGCTCTCCCTCTCGTCCAGCGTCCACCATGCTAAAGCACCCTCCCCTGCCTTTCAGGAGGAAGTGAAGAACGAGATCAGCGTCATGAACCAGCTGGACCATGTGAACCTCATTCAGCTCTACGATGCCTTTGAGTCCAAGAACGACATCATCCTGGTCATGGAGTAGTAGGTGTCCCCTCCTTCCCGCCCTCTTTCGCAGGCACAGCTCCACCACCACTGCTCACATGACAATGAGACCGCAGGGGGCAGGACCAAGCCCGCCCGGGTCTGATTTGCATACATCACACAACCATCTCAGTTTCAGAAAGGAGACTGCTTATGTAGGAATCTGCCTCGCTTAATGTGATTCATTGATACCAAGGAGCAGGACAGAGTCGATGTAGCTCTGTATCTAAGCTCTAGTGTCAAGAATTCAAGCTTAGGTTGTATCCTGGGCAATCTAGAAGAAAGGGATCTTGGAACTACAACTCATTTTCAACACACTGTAGTCCCCTCTACCCCCAGATCCAAGACCTCAAATGGATGCTTGAACCCAAGGATGGTACTGAGCCCTAGAGATACTATGATTTTACCTATATATACATACCTATGATAAAGTTCAATTTATAAATTAGAAAAATAGTAAAACAGAACAACTATGATAATAAAAATGATGCAATGTGGTCTCTATCAAAATATCTTATTGGACTGTACTGACCACAGCCGCCTGTTTGGTAACTAAAACCTCAGAAAGCAAAATGAAGATAAGGTGGAGATACCGTATTCATTCACACAAAGCTCATGTCAAATCCTTGATAACTAGAGCTAAGAAACTTCACTTTAGAATTGAAATTCAATTTATAATTAGAATTAGGTCTTATAAAAGCATAATGACTGGCTAGCCAGAAAATGAGTAGTTCAGGGCTGGGGATGTAGCTCATTAGTAGAGTACTTGCCTAGCAATGTGAGAGGCCCTGGGTTTGATCAAAAGGAAGGAAGAAAGAAAAGGAAGGAAGGAAGGGAGGGAGGGAGGGAGACAGGGAGAGAAGGAGAGAGGAGAAAATGAGTGGTTTTAACACTGGATCGATTTTGTGATTGAATTCATTTTTTTTTCTATTTGGGGTGGGGTCATCATTGTATATTAAGGAATCCTGGATAATAAAGTATCTAGCATCTGCCACACAGAGGCACTTTCTCACTACAGCCAGTCTGAGGACTTGCAGGGCTGAGACCCTAACTCACTTTCCTTGATGGGTATTTGAAATTTCTCCTCCCCATGTCCTTAGAGTCCTCTGTGTCTCCAATATCAGTTAGAGAACAGTACACGTGGACTCGCCCTAGAACTGTAGCTCCTGATGAAAGGGACTTAGAGATTTTTCCCCTTGTGAAATTGAAGGTGGATACAACAAGGTCTCCAATGTAAGGGCCATCTTATGATGCAAAGAAGGCAGAGAAGTAACCGTGCACACATCTTTCAGAAGAGGTAGAGGAACCTGCACAGCAAGTTGCCGCAAGAAAAGGGTTTTGTGGCTAAGGAATCAGGGCTAAGCTTCGCCTCTCTCCCCTCTGTAGCGTGGAGGGCGGGGAGCTGTTTGACCGCATCATCGATGAAAACTACACCTTGACCGAGTTGGACACCATCCTGTTCATCAAGCAGATATGTGAGGGGATACGGCACATGCATCAGATGTACATCCTTCACTTGGACCTGAAGGTAGTGCGTATTTTCCATCCCACCAAATCCAGCCTCTCCCCCTACCCTTCCCCCATGCTGTTAGATATTGCACGCTAGCCCAGGAAAGCCACACTGTCTATTGGTTACATTTTAAGGAATTAGAAAAAGCTGGATCCTGGACTCTGTGTGTGTGTGTGTGTGTGTGTGTGTGTGTGTGTGTGTGTGTGTGTGTAATGGGGTCTCACTATGTTGCTCAGCTGGCCTCAAACTCCTGGGCTCAAGCGATCCTCTTGCCTCAGCAACTACAGGCATGCACCACTTGCATTCTTATCCTCAATTTCTGCCATCCTCTTTAGACAGTACTATTTGCATGTCCATCTTTAGAGGCTGCCATTGAGATTCTGATAACTTCCTGTGTTAAAGAAGTCAGCAAATTGGGGGGGGGGGCTAAAAGTTTGGAATTAAAACCTCCACCACCACCATCGCCATCATATTCTTGTCAGATCCTTCTTACTAGCAGGGTTTGTGGGCCAGGAGGATTTTAGCTCAGAATCCTTTGCTAGTAGCCAAACTTTCCTGGTCTCCAAGAATCTCCTGCACTTTCCTGATAACTTTCAGGAAGCTCTAGACTTTGGATTTATTTTTCTATGAGCTTGCTGGAGTACCAAGTAGAAACTGTAGAGAAGAGAACACAAGACAGCCAGAGAGCAGAGATGAAATGCCACAGAGCAGAGAGGGTGGGCCAGGGACCACCATGGAAATGACTTTAGAAAGAGCACCAGAGAAGCCAAGCCATTTTCTTTCCCCTCTCTCACTTACTGTCCACCCACCCCCCTTTTTTATGCTGGGGATTCAACTCAGAGGCATTCTACCTCCGAGTTACACCCCCAGCCCTATTTTTTTATTATTATTTTTATTTTGAAACAGGGTCTTGCCAGGTTGATGAGAGTCTCACTACTTGCTGAGGCTGTCCTTGAACCTGTGGTCCTCCTATCTCAGCCTCCCAAGTACTGGGATTACAGGCTTGTGCCACCACTCCCAGCTGTCCCTTATTCTCTCTCTTATTATGAGACCCCTAGATTTGGCCTGTACATAGTTCTAGTTAAAACCTACAAAAGATCAAGACCAAAGCATATGGACCAAGCCCAGTGTTGCACCTTCCTGTGTGGCTCCATCATTTTCTCATTTCCCTGTTTGCACAGCATGACGGTGAGATAAAGGACACAGTCTATAGAGCATACCGCCGATTGCAAGTCCCCCAGGGTTGTGCAGCTAAATAAATCTAGCCTCCTTAAATAGCTTTCCATGGGCCTCTCTCCTGCAACTTGGCTCCCCTCCCTGTCTTGATTTATGTGCCGTGCTTTTCCCATTGAGTGTCCTGTATGAAGAGGGCTCGGGGAATCGGTGTGAAAAATGACAAAAGTTAGAGGTTAAAAATCATCGGCAAAGCCCTTGGCCCTGAACGGAGTACGATGATGCAGACTTTCATGAGCACTTCTGTGGAGTGTGGATATTCTGCACATAACCCTGAAGGGATTCGATTGGCAGCTGGAGCTGGGAGCTGACCCAGCCTGTGTCAAATAGCTCGGTCTGCGGCCTCCAGAACATTGATGGAGAGCTCACAATAGGCAATTTTAGTTATGGCTTCATGTAAAGATAATACTAAAGGTGACAGATGGATGGGGCATTAAGGACTGGCTTTTTGAGAAAGCTTCTTGGAAGAAAAAAAAATACTGAGTACTTGTTCACCTCGTAGAGGAGATGGGAGGCAATTGAAAAATGGTCTCCATTCTAGTTTTCTGTTCTGTAGCTCTTATTCAGTAAACATTCTTTAATTTCATAATCATAAATATTTAAGTTTTTGAAGCACCTTCAAAGCTGTTTCTTTACATTCTGCAAGCCATATATATATATAAATATATATAAATATATATATTTTTTTCTACAGTGTTGGTAATTGAACCCAGAACTTTGCACATGCTAGAAAAATGCTCTACCACTAAGCTACATCCCCAGCCCTACAAATCAATTTTTTTGATGCAATAGTATTCTTTGAAAATTGGATCTTTATACATGTTTCCTCAGTTATTTAACCATGAAACCAATTGTTCTTACATAGCACCATCTTCTTTATAAAATGGCCTTTACCCATAGACTTTTTTTTAGAGATGTATCTATTTTTTACAAAGGGCTTCCGAAGATATTCTACCCAACCAAATGGAATATTAGGTATTGATAAGGAGATACTGCATCATTTTATAAAGTGTGCCTGAGTTTCTGATTTCATTTGAACTTCTGTTCTACTGGGACAGAAAGTAGGGGAACTCTGATCCCTCCTAAAGATTGGGAAAATGGATCCTCAGTGACTGTGTTAAGTCCCTAACACATTCACTAATTCCCCCAGCTCTTAAGGATGGTTGAAACTAGAGTTGGAGAGTACTTGGCTCTTTTTTTTTTTTTTAAGATACTGGGGATTGAACCTAGGGATATTCTACCTCTGGGCTACACCTCCAGCCCTATTTCATTTTTCATATTGAAACAGGGTCTTACTTAGTTGCTGAGGCTGGTCTTGAACCTACAATCCTCCTGTCTCAGCCTTCCAAGTATCAGGATTATAGGCATGTGCCACCATCCCTGGCATTCTTGACTCTTTTAAACAAAACAAAACAAACCTTTATTTCTCTTTTATGGATGACCTTGACTTTAGATCAAGTCCTTTATTTCTTCCAGACCTCTGTTTTTCTATCCCAACAAACACTGGCACATTTGTAAGACATTCTAGGTACTGAGAAGCATTGCTGTCATCTGCTTTTATCCCTTAACCCACGACAGTTGGATTAGGAGGGTGAATTCCTACTGGGGTCTAACTCCAAGGATATATTAATCAAGGGTTTTTAGCATTGAGACCAAACTTGGCCAAACCTTGGCATTTCTGAGAATGAAGAATGAACAGGAGAGAAAGGGCTGCCTTTCACATGTGACTTCCCCGCAGACAAAGCGCAAAGGGAGAATCTAGAAGTTGGGAAAGTGCACGTTCTATTGCAAATTCGGTGTGGCTGTTTAAGCGAATCAGGCCATTTCTTTCGGAACTCATAAATCTTTGAGAAAATATCCCTCCAAGAAGGGGAAATTCATACTTAATAATTTTAGGAGGGGCTGGTGTCAAGCCGAGCTGGCCTCCACCAGTCCATCTGGGAAGTACTAAAACAGCCTCTGCTCTGAGCTCCCTCAAGGCCTCTGCCTGAACTCATGCATTATGGTAAACTGCAAAACCAGGGAGAGGGCCAGGCAGGGTAATGCAAGGTTGGCAGCGGACCCACAACCTCATCCACCACATAATTAAAGGAGAAAATACCCACGCAGACAAGCCAGCCCCCAAGCGAAAGGCCTGATATGTTTTTCCTGAGCATTGTTGTATTTTTAGTTGTGGTTCAAGGACAATTTGAGTGAAGGATGGTTGTTTTCATTGCTAATGTGTCTCTTTCTCCTGGCAGCCTGAGAATATCTTGTGTGTGAATCGGGATGCTAAACAAATAAAAATTATTGATTTTGGATTGGCCAGAAGGTACGTTTATTTGGATATAGGTGTAGGAATGGGGTTCGGGGACACCATCAATGCTCATTCTTTGTCAAGATAAATCCAATATGCTTCTTGATTTTGTGTCCACATTTAGAATTAATTTAATGAAAATTCTATTCTCCTTACCTTGTCGAATTTGGGATCTGTCTCTGGCGGTTTATGCATGCAATAAAAGTGTGAGAAATTAAAACGTAATACAGTGATGTTTATTAAGTTACAACCACCAATTCAGCATTTGCTAAGGGTTTGCCTTGGTCTTTTATATTTGCTCCTAGATCTATAGAGAAGATTTACTTTAAAAAACATTGAGAGTTTAAGACAAGATTGCAGAGGGTTCTGGCACATGTAAGCTTCTTCAGGGAACAAGGAGTTTACAAGGACACGTTAACAATTCGGCACATTAACGACGCACATAAAATGCGTGGTACAGACCAGTACAGCACATTGTTTATTCTTATTCAAGCCATCTACATGTCAGGGACTGTATCGGCTTTCTTTATGTCATAGTCTATAACTCAGATGTTCTAATTAATTCAGAGTAGCTTTTTCCATGACTGTTCCAGATTATTAAGGCTTTCTAGTATGAATTTTTATAGTACGAATTTTAATTCTTGAAACTCCTGGGATTTCTGTACAAGCTTTGACCGAAGCACACATATGAGATTTCCTTTACATCCTACTTACTTTTCCGATAATAGGAAAAAAAATATTTTTATTTTACTGGTGCATTGTAATTATATGACATAGTAAGATTCAAAGTGATACAGGTAGACACACGCACACAGCACCCCCGCCCCGTATGTTAGTAAAACTGATAGTAATACCTTTATATATGAACATAACATTATTTGATCTGTTTCTAAGCCTCCTTTCCCCGCCCCTTCCTTCCTAACCCAACTAGTTCCACTACTCTACTGATCTCTCCTTTTACCTGAAGTCCCTTTTCTTTCCTGTGTTCTCTCTAGTTCTACATATGAGAGGAAACACACAAAACTCTGACTTTCTGAGACTGTCTGATCTCACTTAGCATAATGTTCTCGAGTTCCATCCATTTTCCCGCAAATGACATAATTTTGTTCTTCTTCATGGCTGAATAAAACTCCACTGTGTGTGTGTATAGGCCGCATTTTCCCTTATCCATTTATCTGCTAACAGATGTCTAGGTTAGTCCCCCAATTTGACTAATGTGGATCGTACTGCTTTAAACACAGGTATGCAAGAATCTAAAGCCTATTCATTTCAAGTTAGCTGTGTAGCTGATGTTATTTTTTTTAATTATTTTTTGGCGGTCTCATAGACTGCATCTTTTTGATGTTTATGATTTTTTTTTTTTTGCTTAACACTCTCCCTTTTCCCACTTTATCTCCTCGGTTTCAGATACAAACCCAGAGAGAAGCTGAAGGTGAACTTTGGAACCCCAGAGTTTCTCGCCCCGGAAGTTGTGAACTACGATTTTGTCTCCTTTTCTACTGACATGTGGAGTGTGGGAGTCATCACCTATATGCTGTGAGCAGTGCTGCAGCCCCTCCCCCACACCGTCCTCAGTCTGGGCACGACCTTTGAAGGGTGGCGACTTTGAATAAAAGCCCTCATTTAGATATTTTAAAAAACAAATAACACCATACCATTTTCAGTTGCTTTCTGGGTTCTGTTGAATCCGATGGGTGAAAGAAATGAATTCTTTTCCCCCCACATCATCTGAAAAAGTGGATGTATGTCTCTTTAGAAATCACTTTGAGTCCTAGACACCATATAATTACCTAAAAGTAAATATTTATTATTGTTAATAGTATCATTATTGGTACTGGGGATTGAACCCAGGGGCATTCTACCTCTGAGCTGCATCCCACCCCTTTAAAAAAAAACAAAAAACCTTTTTTCAAACAGTCTCATTATGTTGTTGAGGCTGGCCTTGAACGAACCTGCAATCCTCCTATTTCAACCTCCCAACTACTGGGATTACTTACAGGTGTGCTCCACCACACCCAGCCCTAAAAGTAATTTTTAAAGAACCCTCACATACTGACTTCCTAAATGACTCCTTAGCCTTACTCCTCAGAGGTGACATTCCTGGTGTTTGTCTTCTCAGAGTCAGCACTTGGCCAGCTGTCCAGTGCTTTAAGAAGGAACTTGTACTATATGCTGATTCACGTCTGAGTGCAGCTGAGGCTTTGATTACTGCAGCTGTTGAATGAGGGGGCTGGGGTGGGGAGGCCAGCATTTTGTTGGTTGCAATAATGGATTGCTTCATTGTTACATTATTTTCCTCCCCTGACTTTTAAAGGGCAGAACCAAAACCAAAACAGGGTCTGAGGGCTTGAGGCTATTTAAAAACAGTACTCACACTGGTTCCTAACTCCTGTAGACTCAGCGGTCTGTCTCCTTTCCTGGGTGATAATGACGCAGAGACGCTGAACAATGTCCTGGCGTGCAGGTGGGACTTAGAGGAGGAGGAATTTCGGGACATCTCCGACGAGGCCAGGGAGTTCATCTCCAAGCTCCTGATTAAGGAGAAGAGGTAACTCAAGTTCCTCCTGCATTCGGAGAGAAGTAGGGAGAGGCAGGAAAGCACTAATGTGCTGCTGAGGTTGTTAGGAAGCGTTCCTCTCGGGACGTCTATGATGCTTGTGCCAGGTGCGACACAATCAGGTTTGGAGCAAACTCCATCTACTGAGACCTGGGGCCTGCTTTGGTCATAAGGCACTACGGTTGGCCTTTTCTATTTTTCTGTTTTTTACAACAAGCCTCTAGCCATCAAGGTCTCCTGCTAAACCTCAGCTGGGGCAGCCTCAATTCCCTCCACCTCTAAAAAGCTTGTGACTGCCCCTGTGTAGCCGAATACTTAATTACCATTTCATCTAAGAATCTATTATGGGTGGGATGGTACCAAATGCTTTTCTTCTTCTTCTTCTTTTTGGTACTGGGGTTTAAACCCAGGGACATTCTACCTCTGAACTATACCTCCAGCCCTTTTCATATTTTATTTATTTATTCATTTATTTATTTATTCATTCATTCATTCGTTCAGTTTTTTGGTGGTAATGGCGATGGAACCCAGGGGCATTCTACCTTCGAGCTACATCTCCAGCCCTATTTCGTTCTTTTATTTTGAAACAGGGTCTCACTAAGTTGCAGATGGCCTCACTAGATTGCTGACACTGCCCATGAACTAGCCATCCTCCTTCCTGTCTCAGCCTCTCAAGTACTGGGATTACAAGTGTGTACCACCACACCCAGCTATTTTTAATTTTTTTGAAACAGGGTCTTGCCAAGTTGCTGAGGGTCTCACTAAGTTCCTGAGGGTCTCACTAAGTTGCTGAGGCTGACCTGGAACCTGTCTCAGCTTCCCAAGTACTGGGATTACAGGCATGCACCACTGCGTCTGGTGTTTTTAGACATTATTCTCTTTTAACCACTGCCCCTTGCCCCCATTTCCAAAGGGAAAAAGTTATGATTATGACTATGTTATGGCTGAGATGCTAAGTAGTGGGTCCCCAATCTCGTGGCTCATAAGGGGCAGAACTATTACTCAAAAACAAGTGGACCTTCCTCCAAGGCCACACACAAAGCTGCTTTGTATTACATGACCTTCTATTTTCTCCCATGCTAAAACCACATTAATTCAAAATTCAGTGGATGAAGAACAATGTTGAAATATAGGGGCTAGCATTTTAGAATCATAGAGGGAGAGGGAGATTGTAATTAATCTGTCAAACATACTGTTTCCGATGGCTTTATGCCTAAACCATATAATGGTAGATAGTATTTAAGATTTTCAGAGCCAGTAATACTTGCTTTGTTGTTTTATTGTCTTTATGGCTTTTAGGTCCATTAATAAGCATGACCACAAATCAATAGGAAGGAGGGTTCTGTGGGGACTGAAGGAAACAACCGGGTAGCAGGTCTGACATGGTGCCCAATGGGAAATTCCTCATCCAAACATTTAACTGACCATCTACTGTACTCCAGGAAATGTTTCAGAGCATCGAGAAGAGTGGTATAAAGTCCAATCTCTGCCCTAGTAAACTCGTGATCTAACAGAAGAGACGGGTATTTTTAAGAGGAAATAATACAATGTGGTTAATGCAAAGGTAGGGCCAGAATGGAGTCCCCAGGGAGTGAAGAGGACTTAGCCAGGCTAAGCGCATCAGTCAGTCCAAGATGAGGGACCACTTAGATACTGATTTCCTTTGTCCTTAATGGAAAGGCACAATAAGGAGTCAAGATGATTATTATATTTGCACATGACTATACACCAGGCAGCGGACAGATAGAAAATGACAACCATGTCAAAGTTCTGAGGATGAGAAATCCACAATTACTGTGAACCTATTATATATATAATATATTATGTTATTATTAATATATATATTAATGTATATTAATATATATTAATGTTATACACACATTTTACGTGTTATCTTATTAATCTCTGGATAATCCTGTGGTATGTGGACATAACCACCATTATTTCCTAGATGAAGAAACCGAGGTAGGGGCAGAGCAGCCCCCGAGGTAGCCTGTGTGCTCAGTGTCTGTGCCCGGCTCTGTTCACTCCTGTGGTCTGAGGCTTCATCAATACCAAAGGGAGAAACCTTAGATGAGCAAAGAAGATGCAGAAACTGATGTCCAGGGTAGCTCAAAATGTGCTCCAGGTCACAAAGTAAATAAATGGCAGAACTGAGATTTAAAAAAAAAATACCAAAGGAGCATCTGATAATATTTGGGCAACTGGCTTAGTCTTAAAGTCAATACTTATATGAAGCTAAAGCCAAAGCCCAATAATATCATCATAGAATAAATGCCTGGAGTACAAAAATAAACCTGAACTGTTATTAAAAGTCCAATTAGGAGTACAATGTTATTGTTAAGGTTTGAAAAGTTTGACTTTAGAGTGCTGGAATAATCATATTTTAGGCACTGTCAGCTATTGGAATGCTTGGGGGGATCTTATGCTGAAAGTGTATGGTATTAATCAGTGATTATAAATTGCATTTCCATCTGAGATTGGTGGAGGTGAAGGGTTTTTTTTTTTTTTTTTTTACTTATTAATAACTGCTCCCTGTTTAGGCTCCTTAATGGTGATGTTGTCAACATGTTCACTGACTAGAAACTTATCTCTTCAAATCTTATGCTTAAATATTTGGTATCGGACAAAGCAATTGTACTGAGTCAACTCTACAAACTGAAGTGTTATAGCTGCTTGAAGCTACTTGATATTTTTTTTTCAGAAGTCTATTTCAGATGGTTCCATTGGTAGTTTTTATATTGAAAGGTTATTCTAATCTGATATGTATTAACACAACAAACAAGTTTACAAAGCTTTGAATTAGAATGTAATATAACATGCTATTCTTCCTCATGTCATTTCCTCAAATTGGATAAACCTTTCTTAGCTCCAAAAGGACATAGTTTCTTTGTAAAGGATCTCTCATGTTCTAACATTGACATTAACTCTATCTCCTTATCTTTCTAACTCTTCAAATTTTAGTTAGAAAGTTAGTAATAAACATTCAAAAGATTTAATTTGTAAATTGCTTTGGTAATAATCAAGAATCATTATAGCAAGTTATTCTTACTATAATAAAACAACATACAGCCAAGTGTGGTGGCGCAAACTTGTAATCCCAGTACTTGGGAGGCTGAGACAGGAGGATCGCAGGTTCCAGGTCAGTGCACAGTAATTTAGTGAGACCCTGTTTCAAAATAAAAAAATAAAGTATAACTCAGAGGTAGAATACTCCTGGATTCAATCCCCATTACCACACACACACAACACACACACACACACACACACACACACACGGATGTACTTTTCTACTGCCTGTTAGAAATCCAATTTATGAGGCTCAGATGTTCTATCACAAAAATAGTTTCTTAGATTTGGAAGTAGATGTCCAATTGTCAACAAGAATTTTGGTCATTTGTCTTGCACATTTTGCCAGTGTTGTTATCCTGATTGGGTGCAACAGCCTCTGTGACGTCGTCTTTAGCACATGGCTCCAGAAAAGACAGATTTACCTGTGAATTTGACATTTTGGCTATCTGGTCTACCAAAAACAGGGGCACCGGCCAAAGACAAATGGCAGAGGCAAGTTTCCTTTGGTGTATTCCTACTAATACGTCTTTGAATTTCCTTCTAGTTGGAGAATAAGCGCCAGTGAAGCTCTCAAGCACCCCTGGCTGTCAGACCACAAGCTCCACTCCAGACTCAAGTTGGTGCAGGTGACCCAGGCCCCTGGCCCTTCTCCCTCCTCTTCTCCTGTCTGCCTGTCTTTTGATGAGCAGGTGTAACAGTCATCTTTAGTGGGGTTCCTTCTAATGCTTGTACTCACAGCCTGCAAATCTTATGCCAGTGTTAAATTACTTAAAATGCTATTATTAGGCATCTGTTGTTTCTAAAAAACTAATATATATAATTATAATACTTTATTATATATATATATCCCAGGCGATGTATGTGCACGTCTGTGTTATGTGTATGTGCGTGGCCTATATATACCTAAACCTTCAGGAAAAATGTCTCCTTGAAGCAGAAGTTGCCAGAATTCTCTGCTTACTTGGTTTAGTCTGCTCTGGGGAACAAATCTTAACTCTAATACTCAGCTTGGTCCCAATGTCCATGTAAGTATACAGGAAGGAGACTTCTACAGAAAAGAAAGACTGAAGAATCTGCTGAGAATAATTGAGCCCACTCTGTGTGACTCTCCTTACTCCCATTACCTTCCCAATTGCATTTTGACTCCCTCACCTGTCTCTCTATCTCTCTTTCTCTCTCTCTTTGGCACAAATGTCTTCAAGCTTCCCATTTATATATCTACCTGAGTACCAGATGCTTCCACTTGGATCTTCTCAGCCCTAAGCCCCGCTCCTCTCTCCGCACCTCCTCTCATCCTCAGCTATCCTCCCAGCAAAGGCTTTGCATTGAGTCCCGACAACCAGACTTCAGATGTCTTGTTTCCTCCCCCTCTTCCCATCCCCCCCATCCCGTACTTAATTTTTCTCCAGGTTCTGTACATTATATCTCCTAATTAATTGCCTCTGGAACCTGTCTAGTTCCTTCTGCCTCAGTGGCTTCCCTGGCCTGGCACATCTGTCCCCTGAATTGCCCCAGAAACCTCCCCGCTGGATTCTCTGTGCTGTTTGCTCTGGTTGTTCCCATCCAAAGTAATTGTGGATTCTAGAGACAGCACAGAAATGGATGCATGACGCCTAAGTGCAAGGTGCACAGAGAGGCAATAGGCAGCCTGTGCCTTCAGGCTGGGGAGGGTCCGCCAGGCGCATCAGTTAGGGCTGCTGCCGCCCTGGTCCCAGCATCGCTCCTGCTCGACACATTTCCTTTCCCTCCACCTCTTCTCCTCATCCTCCCCAGTCCCCGAGTTTGGAATGGAGCTTTTTCCTTGACCAACCAACCTTGGAATGACTGGGCTTCAGGTACTCATTTTTTCCACATCCAGTTTTTATTGAAATTAACTCTACTTCTAAATTCAGCATCCACACTGAGTTTTATTTGTGTCTGAATATACCTTTCCTTGATAATTGGTACCAATGCCAAGTAAAAATAGACTTATTACCTAGCCAGTACCTCACCCAGACTGCATAAACCGCTTATTAGGGAGACCGACCTATTTCCAGCCTATTTTCCACCAAGGTATTTTTATCCAAGTTCATTGGTGTCCAAATACACTTTGACGTGGCAGGACAATATGGAGACCACAGCGGAGAATCAATGCCATTATCCAGTCTAAAAAGGGTTTACAAATATTTTTTAAGCCATGTCATAACAACACAAAACAACAACAACAACAACAAATCACCTTTTGGTTACTCCATCCAACAGCTGGTCCCTGAAGTGAACAGATACTCCAAGGATAGTGATGATTTTTTTAAAAAACACACAAATTATCTTGTATAAATCTCATTATCATTGAAGTTATAATTATGAAGCACGGTGAAAAACATCCCTGTGGCTGCTTTACAAAATTAACTCATGTAAGCCTCGGGCCAACCCTATGAAACGGGCGCTGGGGACCCAAGGTGAGCTTAGGGTCTGGGACGGAGCTCTCCTACCCTACTATCCTGCTAGGGGAAGTGGAGGAAGGGCGCCTGAACTAGGTTTCCAGAACTATGCTCGTATTTGGTGTTTCTGAAAGGCAATGCTGAAGCCATATGCTTTATTTTTCAATAAAATACAGGTTGAGTATCCTTTATCCCAAAGGCTTGGGACCAGAAGTGTTTTAGCAATGAACTAATACAACACCCACCGTCTGATAGCCAACCTCCATTCGCTCTTTTTGTAGACCGTCAAATCACCATTTTCCTAATTACAACTCTGATCATAGTACTCCGTCAGCTTAACTGTAACAGACACCTGAGATAACTTATACAGAGACGGAGGTGATTTTAGCTCAGTTTTTGAGGTTTCAGTCCACCATAGGTTGGCCCTGTTGTTTGGGGGCCGGTGGTCAGGAAGTGCATCAGGGCAGGAGCACAGGGCCAAGCAAACCACTCAGCTCAGGGCCACAAAGCAAAACACAGAGGAGAGGGCCAAGGTCTCAGAATCCCCCTCCAGGGCACGCCCCCATGACGTAAGAACCTCCCGCTAAGCCCCGCCTCTTAAAGGTCTCACCACTTCCCAACAGCGCCGCCCTGCAGACCTAGCCTTCATCACATAGGCCCGGCAGGTATAGTGAAGATCCAAACTACAGCAACCTCAAAAGGAAATTCTCACACATCCCCCAGGTCCACACCAAGCCAGGACAGCAGTCACGGTTGCTCCAATACCTCCCAAACTCTTATTTCCAGTCTCGTCTCTGCTACTCCCGGCTCATCAGCCCAAATCCTACCAGTTTAGGCTGTTAAATGCCAATTCCTTTATCACCACGGCGTTTCCTGATCCCCAAACCAGAGGTCGTGCCTGTCTTATTGAATCTTTCGGTGGCACTTACGTCACCCTTGCCCACTGGCTTGGAGTGCTTTGGGAAGAGACCGTTCTCGTGGGTGACCCTTGGGTGACTCGTGTCTGCAGCCAGCTCAGCCCCATTGTCACAGGTGCCGGCACTTGTGCTTTGTCGACGTGGCTTCTGACAAAACACACGTGCGTGAAAGGAAAGCACGCCTAGGTACAGAGTGCGGTGACCCTGGCTCTCAGGGAGAAGGAAGGGGGTGGTGACAGGGTTACAGGAGCATGGGGAGGAGCTGGACTCTGTGTCTGCCAGGGGTCGTCGACAATTAGCATCTAGAACATTCTTCAAGAGTGTTTTCCTCTCGCAGCCAACTATTGAGTTTTGATGTGTTTTCACAGCACATCAGGAACTGGTGAAAACAGTTCTAACCTTTTCCCCATTGTCTTCTGGTTTTCCTAGAAAAAGAATGGCGGCTCTAATGCCGAGGACCTCGTGACTAAATAGTCCACGGAAGGTGCCCATCTGAAAGGTTGGTCTCCGGTTTTTGTTTCTTTTTTCTTTTTTTTTTTTTTCTTTTTTCAAGAGCAAAGAGAATTACTCATTTCAGGCTGCTTAGGATTGCAATCCAGGAAAACACAGATTCAAGCAATCTTGACAATGTGCTCTGCTTCTCTCAGGTCTTTTCCTGAAGAGGAGCTTGTTGGAAACTTAAGTGAGCCAAGTGTGGTGGTGCATGCCTGTCACCCTGGTACTTGGTAGGCTGAGAAAGGAAGATCACAGGTTCGAGACCAGCCTGAACAACTTAGTGACACCCTCAACAGCTTAGCAAGACCCTGTTTCAAAGTAAAATATAAATTAATTAAAAAGGGTTGGGCATGTAGCTTGGAGGTAGAATGCCCCTGGATTCAATCCTCAGTACTGAAACAAACCAAAAGAGTTAAGTGAGAGGAATAAGGGAAGAATATCATGTTTCTCAAGCAGTTGTCGTGGGAAGCAGGGTGGTGTGTTACAGGGTGGGGGGGTCCTGGATTCTGAGTGCTGTGTGCTCACCCTGGCTTCGCCGCTTTCTAGTGAGCGAGCTCAGCCCCGACGTGAGGGTCAGGGACAGTCTCCCTGCCTGAGTTCATTGAGTGGCTGCAACCAAAGGGTCTAAGCAAAGACCTGAGACCAGGGCCTGGTACATGGTGGGAAACTCAGTCGTTACTCAGTGGGCTCCCGTCTCTGAGTAGAAACTGTCTCAGGTCTTTGGTCCTTTACAGTTGTGTAAGATAAGAAGGAATGATAACATCTTTTGTATCAATGGGGGAAACTGAGTCCTAGGTATGCAGAAACTAAGTAAGTCACCCAAGGTCAGGCAGCTGGGAAAGGGTAGAGTGTGGTTCTCTCTGGTGTCTTGGAAGCTAAAGCCCAAGTTTCTCCCTATGACCTTGGCCTTGCTTTCTGATCCGGAGGAACATCATTCCATACAAACTCACATATGTTCTTCTCTGCCCCACTTAAGAGTTCTGTTGGAATTTTATTATTTTTAGATATGTATGTATGTATGGATGGATGGATGGATGTATTTGCCATTCTGGGGATGGAACCCAGGGGCATTCTACTTCTGGGCTACACCCCCAGCCCTATTTTATTTTTTATTTTGAAACAGGTTCTCGTTAAGTTGCTGAGGGCCTTGCTAAGTTGCTGAGGCCAGCCTCAAACCTGCAATCCTCCTGTCTTGGCCTCCCAAGTACTTTGTTGACATTATTAAGGGATAGTTCTACACATGAATACCTTCTTTTACTTCAATAACATAGCTCCAGGTATTCCCTACAGCAGAAGACTGGAGAAGTAACAGTGCACTGATGAAGGGGGCTTTTTGATATCTGGAGATGTATATGCTTGTAAGCAGGCCACTGACCCTCCAGCAGATCAGCTCCCTGATCCAGGGCAGCAAGTCCAAGGTCATTTTTGCAGCTAAATTTTAACAATTGCACAAAGTTTATGATGTGTGAGTCTATGTTCTTTCTTGCTGCCCACTGGCCTTAAATCTTTCTTTTCCTTTTCCTTTTTTGCATCGCTGGGGATCAAACCCAGAGCCTGGTGCATGCTAGGCAAGCCCTGCTCCTCAGTGGCCTTACTCCTTTATTTTGATCTATGTTTTTTCTTGTTGGTATGCTGGACTGGATATATTCTTATGAGTGGACTTGAATCTTTTGTAGATTAAAATGGGGTAGGAATAAATCAGTACAAGTATTTGGAAAACACTTGACCTTCCATGCAAGGGTCACTCATTTACGACTTTACGACTCTTTATCACTTAGTTAGAAACCTATGAACAGTCAACAGAAGGCTTATGTGTTTTTGTTTTTTTTATGTTTCGTATTTCTATTGGTGCATTGTAATTACATATCATGGTGAGGTTCAAAGTGACACAGACATACATGCACACGGAGCTTGGTGTATTTTCTTCTGCACCCCCACTTCCTCCTCATACATGTTGGTGAGACTGGCAGCGAAACCTTCATATATGGACAGTAACATTATTTGAATGGTTTTCCTTCCTCAGTCCTCCCCGATTCCTTTCCTACCTTCCTCCCCAAATTCCCTTCCACCATTCTATTGGTGTCTTTCATGTTTATAGCAGCACAATTCACAACACCAAATTCTGGAACCCACCTATGTGTCTGTCAACAGATGAGTGGATAAAGAAAATGCTGTATTTCGTCACAAGACTGGTGTGTTATGTTTACAAAGATGGTGCTTGTTTTTCAAAAGTGGCATGGACTTTAACGTCTGGGGAAGTGTAGGAGGTACTTCTGGCTCAGAGACCCTCCTGCTCCCAGGCCTGGGTGACAGCCTTGGGACATGCCTTTCTCTGAATCCAGAGAGCCAGGCCCTGTCTGCTCCTCCCCCTCTGGCCTCCCTGGCCCTCTCCCCCACCAGCAGTTTGTCCCCAGCTACCACAAACCCCGAGGGCTTGCCACAAACCACCTTACCACCAGAAGCACTGGAGTCGCTTTTGAGGCCTGGTGGGAACAAATTCACTGGGTGACAGGGGGTGCATTCCAAGGCAGGCCTGTCGCCAGGGTCTGTCGGGAGAAGGGATGGGGAGGAAACGGGGTGGGAGGCGGTAGAGTTCTTCCACGACAAAGCTTCCGGATGCCATGGAAGACAGCAGCAGCCCTGTAGTGACAGTTATGCAGGGGACAGAGAGGGCAGCACGGGCACCCTGGCACAGGTAGATAGGACCTTTTCTGCAAGTGCATGGTGAGACCTTTCTGGGCTTGGTCAGGCTTTCCTCTGCTGGGTTCTTCCAGCCCCATTTATTTGCAGAAATTGACCCGGGTCTCACCACCACAGACCACAGAAGTATCACTTCAGATCGACATAATCTAGGTGCTTCCTAGTTTCCATTCTTACCTTTCTTCCTCTCTCCCAGTGCTGGGGGTCTAACCTGGGGTCTCATGCATACTAGACAAGCACTCCTACCACCGAGCTACATTCCCCAGCCCCTACTTTTTAATTTATTTTTTAAGGACTTAAATTATCTCATTTCTTCCTTTCTTATTTTAGTTTTACTTTTGACTCACAGTTGAAAAATTATTAGTGCATTGCAGTTAGACATCATAAATTAAACTTAATTTAAGATACTAACTCTGGGAGTAAATTCATCTTAAAAGTAAAAACAAAACAAAACAAAACAAAAATCGTTCTTCACCATAATATTCCCTGCCAGGATGAGATGAGGTTTCTGGCAAGATGTATTATGAGTGAAACCAAATTTGAGATAATATTGATTTTAAAAATCTGGTGGTTGAAGACGATGCCTGTGGAAAACAGAAAGAGTTCCAGGCCCCGTGAATAAGGCGTAATCCACAATGTAAATTGAGGCATATAATTCTCCTCCAATTTGTCAGAGGTTTCTTGATGTGTCAAGGGAACTCTCCCAAAAAATCAACCTGGTGGGCTCTCTGTTCTTTCCTCCCTGGCATCTTTTGCCAGCCTATGCGATAGAAACTTAGGACCCCGCCCCAGACCCACAGGAACGATTTCAGGCTGCAGTATGTGGGCCTGAGGTCAGAGGTTATCGTAAAGCAAATGGAAATTTGCTGGACCTTCTGTAGCCAGATTCCAAATTGTGTCTGTGCTGAATGTTATAGAGACTTTTCTCTTGTTATTCCCTAAGCAATAGAACATAACAGCTATCTGCACAGCATTTGTACTGTACTTGGTATTCTTAGTCACCTAAAGATGATTTAAAACATACAAGAGAGCCACGCATGGTGGTTATTATAGTTAGATATAGAATGTCCCCTTAAGGAGCTCCTTGATTAATATTCAGGGTTGATAGAGTTAAGTCAGGAGAGCTGTAATCTCAGTGGTGGGTAAGTCCTTTGTAATGGATTTATCTGGGTGGTGGCCTGGGCTGCAGGGTGTGGCTGCGGCCTTGGGGCTTATATATGGTTCCTCCTCCCTTCCCTCTGTTTTGCATTTGGCCTCCATGATGTGCTCTCCTTCTCTCCGTTCCCCAAGATCCACGGTCCCGGGCCTCACGTGGACTGAACCCCCAAATCCCTAAGGAAACGGTGAACAAATAGATCTTCCTTCCCCTCAGTTACATGGTCAGGTCTTTAGATGATAGCTCTGAAAATGCTGACTGTAATCCCAGTAATTGGGAGGCTGAGACAGGAGGATCGCAGGTTTGAGGCCAGCCTTAGCAACTTAGACCTTAAGCAACTTAGCAAGATCTTGTTTCAAATTAATTAATTAATTAATTAACAATAAATAAATAGAGGGCTGAGGGTATAGCTTGGAAGTAGAATGTCCCTGGGTTCAATCCCCAGTATTAAACAAACAAACAAACAAACAAACAAACAAAAAACAGTATACAGGAAGATGTGTGTAGGTTTCTTGCAAACACTGTGCCATTTTAGGTCAGGGACTGTGGATTCTGATATCGACGAGGGGTCCTGGAACAAACCCCGTGGATACTGAAAGACAACCATATTCCCTGCCTGACCCACATTCTCGCTTTGATGCTGAGATCAAGCTGACCAGTGGCAAGGATTCAGGAGTGGCTGTGCTTCAGATGAAACAAAGAGGCCTTGTCCCTCCATATTGCAAACAGTGCTAAAATATCTTGCATACACTTAAAATAAAAAAAGTTTAAAAACCCCAACTCTGGAAAGCAGTGGAATCTGTCAAGAGGTTTCTTTTCTTTTTCTTTTTTTCCTCTCTCTCTTTCACACACACATTTATTATAAGAAAAAATCATCTGTGGTTTTCCTAAGGGACATAACCAACTAATTACAATTTTTAAAGTCCTGCTGAATTAACAAATTCATATTTTGTTTGCTTTGCAGGCAAACTGCTGCGGTTGCTGCTGCTTTGAGAAGACTTTTGGAAAAATCAGCACTTCTGATGCCTTTACCCTTCTGATGACTGGGGACTGTAGCAAGGGGGAGCCCTTGAACTTGAACTTGGAGTGCCTCTGCTAGGCTCAGCAGGGGTCACCGGTGCCAATCCCCTGGGGGCTCAGACATCCCCACATCCCACATAGCCTGCACTGGGAAGATGTTTCCCTGTCTTCTCGAGTTTTTTATTTTTATTTTATTTTTTTGGATGTTAGTCACTGGGGCAAGAGGTGCATTATGCCTTGTTATTTCTCAGATTACTAGAGCAACCGTGCTTGAGATGTATTCGAGATTTAAAAACCCAGAGGATGCACTTGGAGAAACGGCTTCTAGGCATTCAACAACGCTTCTCAAAGGACGATTGCATTTCCAGAAAAACTGGAAGCTCGGCGCACCCCTGAACAATATTTCTCCTTTGGATTTGGTCTGAAATCAGGTGCATTCGACGGCTAAACGATTTGCTTGCTGGAACATGAGCCTTCTTTGAAATCTGAGGCAACAGGTTTATTCTGAAGTCTTCCCTCCAGTGGGCCAGTTTCTTCCCAGTAGCTGAATCTGTTTTCAAGTTCTTGCCTTTTCCAGCACTCTCGGTTCTCATCCTGGGGGCAGTTTTCTGAGTGAAGCACACTGGAATTGTCAAAGGTATCTGTTTATGGTTACTCCTTAAAATTACAACTTTTGGAAGAAGGTTGACAGTCCCCAGGGCCTTCCTCAAGTGCCAGCTGACCAAGAGAAGAGGCGGATAAGTGGATAAGCCCACCCTGGGGAAAGACAGTGCTTGGCGACCTCTATTGACATGACCCGGAAGTAGCTCTCCAGTTTCCGGGGCAACGCAGAAGCTTCCGAAAACGAGTACTAGCTCCTGCACAGAGTCCTAGGGCCTAGGCAGTCAGGCGAGGAAGGTGAGGGGCCTTTTCTGCTTAGCTTGCTCTTTGGGCACGATAATGATTAGCAGGTGTATTCCCCAGCGCACGAGCCATTGCTGGCTTATTTAGTAAGGGGCACGGTGCTGCTGTAGGCGGCATTTACGCTCAGAAAGGCACCGGGCTGTGCAGAGCAAAACGTGCATCATTTCCTATGAAGAAGAGACCATGCAAAGCGCCGCCGAGTCCCAGCACACGTTCGACGCCAAGCTCACCACTCGGCCTTGGAAACTTTCCTCGCGGCTTCCATTTCCAAATAAGTGTTGGGTCAAGATCAGCTATAATAATACCTTTATTTATTTATTTTTTAGCCATAAATCTTTCTAGTCTTCGGTTGTCACAAAGGCAATGATAGGTCATAAGGACAACTTGGTGACCCTGTCAGTGAGGGCCGATTTCATTCACATTGGCTTTTCTCCGTTCTCTCTCATATCCACCTACGGAATCCTTACAATATGCCCATGAATAACAGCATACGATATCTTTATTGTCACCTTCAAGAGAAAAAAGGACGCAGAGACACAGGGGTACATGTGTAACCCAGCGAAGATGGTGTACCAGTTTCGTGGTCGTGCTAGCTATAAAACCTGCTTTCCAGCCTTTGCTCTCATATTATAATGCATTTCTTTTCTCCTTTGGCGTATGCATTTATCCAAGGTTGTTTTCTCATACTCCTGTTGTTTGACTATGCTTAAAGTGTTTAGTTTGCTTTAAAGAAAAAAAGAAAGAAACATGCATACACACACACAGCCCTGTGACTGAAGTGTTATATTACTGTACTATGTTTAGCTGATGTTATTCATTGAGTCTGGAAAAATACAAGCCAGTGCATGCATTAATACTCCTAGACCGCAGAGAGCTGGCATTCACTCAAATGCTAAATAGGACACAGGGTCTGACTTGAAACCCCACGTTGGAAGGATGCTTGCGGTCCTGCAGTGTAGATTCTCTACCGACGGGAGCAGGAGGTCTTGCACAGGATGTTCATCGCGCATTCGGAGTCACGTTGGCAGATACACTCTCCCCAGGCCCTGCCACGCTTGGAAGGGACAGCTTAGGTCAAAGACAGCCATGAACTCTTTGCCAAATAATCTACTTGATGACCCTGTAGTTAGTGGGTGTGATTTTTTCCCCCTAGTTTTCGGTTTTTTTTGAGGTTTAGAAAGGAGATTCTGCTTTGGGAATAGATATATTGTTTGAATTTGTAGTTAAATTTCTACATTTGGACGGGAAGGCCTCCCTGTGCCAGCGGGGTGCCTTTTATAGGAGAGCTGAGGATAGTCTGCTTCGCAGAGCTGATGATTACAGTCTAGGGTTATGTGGAAGGGGAGATTATCAGTCTAGCATGCGTCCTGTCCCTTTGTTCCACGCCCATATGTGGCTGCCCCTTGCAGCAAGAGCCTGGAGCTTAGTAGACTGTTGCTCTGTTGGAGAAAGGGGGGTTTTGCAAAGCTGGAGGATCAAACCAGATGCAAGCATGGACTCAGAGAATCGGAGTCTGGCTAGACTGAGCCCATTGTGATCAATTTTTCCAAGAAGTCATCCGGATTTGAGAGACGGTATTTCTCCTCCACCCTCTGGATGGATGATAATAGCTTTGCTCATGCTTACCAGGCAGTTCCCATTTCTTTAGCAAATGGAGGAAATTAAGCTCTGATGTGGCACGTCCCTCTGTCTGGAGAGAAATAAACCTACAGATTATTAAGAAGAAAGCATACCCACATGGGTGATTTGGAAGACACCAACCCTTACGCAGAATCTGCTGATATTTTAAAATCAGGGAGGAAAGGTCTCTTGCTCCCATTTGTCACATAAAAATCTTTGGAAGCGGTTCCCATCTGAACTAACTTGGGGCAATGATTTCCACGTTGAAATGGAGTCATACGCACATCTGCCGAGAGTTGTAGATTTGTGTTTTAGTTGCTTTTTGTCTGGAAAAAAAAATTAACACTAATTTGCTTCCTTTCTTTAAAAATGTAAATAGGCATGCTGCTGCCATTGCTATGCCATGCTTTCATGAGAGTGTGTTTGGAAAGATGTGTCCATATATATGTTTTCATCCATTTGAATGGAAATTAGCATGGCATTTTTTTCTCATTTTAGAATCAAACTATGGATTTTAAACTAGAGACATGAGAATCTTTATTGCATTCCTTTTTTCGTTGATGTTGTTCCTGTTGCTGCCTCTGCCCATACCCCAGCCACTTGGCAAAGGGTGCCATGGGCCAGATCCTTTGGAAAATTCATTTGTTGAAGTGTAAGCGAGAGGAAGAGACAGGGCCCCTGGCGGCCATGGTGGTGAGACGCAGTTCATCTCTGTGTCCTTGGTGATTCTGCCTTCTGTGTGGGCTGTGGCATGGCCCAGGCTTGCTCCTCAGTCTTTCCAATTCTCTCTACTTTGCATTTGCTCCATCTTTTAAAAAAAAATATTATTTTAATATTATTATTATTTTACCTCTTTCTTTTTTTCTTAAGTTAGAATCTAAGTCCATCTTCTCCATCACAATACTCCTTTAAGACCTTTTATTTATTTGGTGCTGGGGCTCAAATGCAGGGCTTGCACACACTAAGCATATGCCCTACCAGTGGCCAATCTCTGCCCCCCCCCCCACCAAGGACTTTTTGAAATGAAATTTTTATTTCCACTTGATGTTAGCCAAAAGACTGGGAAACAACAACATTTTTTATTTCTCAAAAGCAAATTGCTTTCCATCCTAGAGGAAAGTCAATGCTGGACTTAACTGATATTGAGTTCCCAGTTTCAGACTACTTCCTTGTGTAGCTGAACGTCTATAGTTCCCCACATTAGAAGTGCTGCATAGGCCTCCTTACTCCATTTTAGGGAGGCGTGTTTTGTATAAGTGGTCTTTTGTTTCACCTTCCATGAAGGCTTATATCTCAACCACTACTATCCATTCAAGAGCAGAAAACATCCAGTCCCTGGGTGTGTGTGTGTGCAAATGTTGAACATGTATGTATTTTGCTGGCATACATGTGTGTCTATGAGCAAGGATGACAGATGTGTCATCCCAGCTGATAGCTGTCACCAAGTCCTTCTGATGAGGTTCATCCACCTAGATAAGGACTAAAAATGGATTCATAATATGGTGATTGCATATTATCATGTGTATTTTCATTTTTGAACGTAGGTACCTTCAGCTGTATTTCTTTGCCTTACAAAGATGTGCTATAACAGTCATGTATATGTATTATATGAAAGAACCAATGTGGACCTTATTTATCCTTTGTTAATGAGCAAGTTACTCAATAAAGTAGACTTGACAACTGCAATAGCAACTCTCTCCTCTATGACAGGGTCCGATGATATGTCACAATTCCCATGGCATGAAGAACCTATAGTGCCTTAAAAAGGCTTCACACTTATCGGGGCTCCCCAGGAATACCAGACAGCCCTGTGGTGGAAATGCAGCTGCTCCATTTGAAAACATGGTGGTACATGGATGGTTTTTTTTTTATTAATATAAAAATATCGACTGAGATGCATGCGAAGTGTCCACTGACCGCGCTTTGCAGCACTTCTGTCAATTTAATGTTGCTTAGTGATCATTCCTCAGGCACTATGAAGTGTCTGTTTGGAAAGCCTGTCAGTGCAGGACATCAGTGGGAAGCCACTGCCCCATCGCAGGGTGCAGCAGGTTTCTGGAATCAGTGCCTGGTCTGGAGATGTGATTATTCAGCTCCTGGGCCCACCGGCACATCTGCAGCAGCATCTGGATCCAGGACGACAGCAACCATCAGGGATCAGCTCTGGCAGAAGCAAGAGCCTCCCATCCACACTGGCTTGAGACAAACCCATTGGATTTTCCATCCTGGCTGTTGCAAATTGGTGTGGGGAGGGGTGTCTTTGTGTTCTCACACAAAGCAGTTCTGCCTCTCTTCCTGGAACTTACTCACTTTCTATTCAAAACTCCAGGCAAGGCATTCTGACTTCTGTGCTTGCTGGATTCTCATGTTATTCCATAAGAATTGTCTTATGATGTGAACCCAGTGTGGCGGCACATGCCTGTAGCCCCAGCTACTCAGGAGGCTGAGGCAGGAGGATCACTTGAGCCCAGGAGTTCAGGGCCAGCCTGGGCAACATAGACCATGTCTCTTAAAAAAAAAGAAAATTGTATTATATTCTTATTTTTATATTTCACTCATTCTTTCTTTAAGAGTACAGCTATCTGTACATTTCTAGCCAATCCACACTTTTTAAAAAAGAATGCTATGTTTAAGAAAAATGCTACTTTTCCCACCAATTTTTAAAAATCATTTTCTAAGTCTCCACTAAAACTCGCCCAGTGTTGGCCAGACATAGGGAAAGAAGAGAAGATTGTAAAACCCAGGCTTTTAAAAATACTTTTATTGGTGCATTGTAATTATACATTATAGAAAGATTCAGAGTGATACAAACATAATACACGCACACACAGCACTTAGTACCAGACTTCTTATACTAATTTTAAAATGCTACCTCCCAACCTGGGAGGTATATTCTTAATTAGGTCAATGCTAACTAACTTCTGTGTTATATTAAGTCACAGACACAATCATGCTGGTGGGCTATAACATCTCACACAACCCTTCCTCTATTTTGTACTTCTGCTGAGCTCGTCGAAGAACAGCACCTTGAAATTCTTAGAAGCTCAATTGTTGACAGAATGATCCTTTGATGCACTGTCTTGGATGTTTCTGAGGTGTTAGCAAATAATTTTAAATTTTTATCTTCATTTTTTAGGCTGTATCTTCTTCAAAGGACCCTGGATTTGATCTTTACTTGGAAACCATTTCTTAATTGTAGCACCATTTGCTATCCAGGGAGGTTGAAATCTTAGAATTCTTTTATTTAAAAGCCCTTCCTCACCAGGTGTGGTAGCACACAGCTGTGATCCTAGTACTTGGGAGGCTGAGACAGGAGCATCACAGTTCTGAGGCCAGCCTCAACAATTTAGGGAGACCCTCAGCAACTTAGTGAGACCTTATTCCAATACATACATATATACATACATACATACATACACTCATGGGACTGGGGTTGTAGCTCAGAGGTAGAATAGCCCTGGGTTCAATCCCCAGCAAGTCCCCCCCACCCCCCACATAGTTTTCTCTTCTCTCTCCCTCCTTTCTTCCTTCCCACCTTCGTCCCTCCCTCTCTCCATATTTTATTGTAAGGAGCAAGAAGAAAAAAGGAAGTATGTTCTGAAAGCCTCCTTAGGTAGATCACTGTTCATTAGGTAAGCTTTCTACTTTCCCCATTATTACAGGAGGCATAGTTGCTGAACTTCTGCCACAAGACAATAGAGATCTTTTTTCTCTAGTTTGAAATAATTTTTTTTTCACTTTCCTTCAAATGCTTACTTACACCCTTCTCAGAGGTAAGATTTCATGAAACACCCTGCAAGGCTCTTTTAACCCCTACTAATCCTCTCCCCAAAGTCTCCCTAGCTGCTGAGTCTCACAGCCTGGTTCCACTTTTGAGGAGAAACCACCTTTTGTGATGCTAGTACTCTACCCAGCACAGTACTCTAGTGAGTACAGCCAACACCAGAACACTAGGCTTGTTATAATTCTGAAGTTTTATACATCTTCTCTTTGAAAGGTTGTGCACTAATCTGTCTACCTGATAACCTCACCATCCTTTCCCACTGATGGCAAATTCCTTGTCCTCTTGTCACATCCTCTATATATTTATTTTACAATTTTTGTCACTTTATTTTCTTGTATAGCTTTACTCCATACAGTAAGAGCCCCTTGAGTGTAGGAATTAGGGTCTTATTTTCGGTAGATTTATTCTTTCTCTCCCTCTAAGTATCAACAGAGACACCCCTTGAGTGAGTGTATTTTGCTGAATTTGGAAGGAGACACTTAAATACTTTGACAAGACCTATTGAATAAACCTCCAAGAATATTTTAAATCATGTTTTCTTTTGATTTACATCCTATTTTGTTTCCCTTCTCTGTCCCATCAAGTGACTGATGGCAAAAGTATACAATATTATAAATTGTGTTTTCCTTGAGCACACGAATTAGGATCTTATTCCAAATGTATTCATAATTTTAAATATTTTCTTTATACCTATGCTTAAAATATGCCAACTTGAGAGAAACCAATCCAACAAGGATATTCATAATTCTCGCTAATTAATGCCTGAACTTTTCTTCCTCAATTATTTTCATGCACCTGTTCACTGTAAATTTCCTGAACCATTTTTATATCATATTAGTGCTGCTCAGAACTTGGAAGGACATCTGAAATTTTTCTGAATTTTAATCATTTTCAAATTAATTTTAATATTCTGGCTAATTTCAAACTTACCCATATGTTTAATAAACTTTATATTTCAAAAAAATGATGAAGTTTTTCTAAGGCTTCAAAAGATAATGTATGATCTTACAAATGCTTTAAAAAATAGCCCTTGATGGGCATGGTGGTGCACACCTGTAATCTCAGTACTAGGAAGGCTGAGAAAGGAGGATAATAGGTTCAAGACCAGCCTCAGCAACTTATCGAGACCCTGTTTTTTTTTTTTTTTTTGGCGGTACTGGGGATTGGACTCAGGGACATTCTACCTCCGAGCTACACCCCCAGCCCTATTTTTTTATTCTTTATTTTGAAACCGAGTCTCACTAAGTTGCGGAGTGCCTCACTAGGTAGCTGAGGCTGGCCGCGAACCCGGATCCTCCGGTCTCAGCCTCCCGAATGCTGGGATTATAAGCATGTGCCACCACGCCCGGTTCGAGACCCTGCTTTAAAATAAAAAATTAAATAAAGGGGTGGGGAGTCCAGTTTGGAGGTAGAATGCCCCTGAGCTCAATCCCTAGTACTGAGAGACAGAGGAAATAATAAAATAATAATAATAATAATAATAATAATAATAATAATAATAATAATAATGTTATTTCACTGAAACACCTCTTATTTTTTCCAAATCTTATTATTTCACGATTAGCTTAGTACCTTGTCTCATGAGCAGCAGCTCACAGATTTCCAAGCTTGGAGGTAGAATGCCCTGAGTTCAATCCCCAACACCACACATTAAAAAAAAAAAAGTTTTCTAGCAAGTCTCAGAACCTGACTATTTGAGAAAGTCTGGATATCTCTCCATTGTGAAAAATGCACCTATCTTTTGAAGCCTTAGAAAAACTTCATCATTTTTTTGAATATTCTCTGTAGGAGTTACTGAGAAGATGCTCCTTGGGCCCAGCTCAGGGCTACGATAGCAGCCATGGTGGTAAAGGCAGCCGGTACCTGTGTGCTGCTTATGGCATCCTATGGGAACTCTTTTTATGCCTATGTTCACTGGTGCTATTTTCTATTCTCTATGGACTCACACATACCTACACTCCCCTACCACCATGCACACAATGGTTCACCATCAGAGAAAGTGTAAGCAAAGGTTAAGTGATTGTGAATTCATATGCACAACATCAGAGTCCAGTGACCATGCTTAAGGATGAAAAACGGAACACATACACATGCATACCTACACACACACACACACACACACACACACACACACACACACACACACACCCTCATGATGAGAGTTTCCTACAGACTCCCTTGCACCTGTTGTGGAAGACCATAATTCTAAGTAGAAGACAAGGACGCACACTTGGATAATATAAAATCCCAGCCTTTTTCCCAGAAAATGCCAGTGGTTACCAGATAATTATTCACTGCAAACATGTCTGTGAGCCTGTTGTAGTAGATGCTTGTATTGATTGTGTAAGTTCTAAGACCAGTCTGTTCATCCAAAATACAAGTGTTCCATTACTATTTCGCTTTTGCTTCGAGTCTAAAGCTTTGCTCATATTTGCTGGCCCTTCTGGAACTGTTTAAATTAGTGCAGGCTTTTGATTGAGGGTCAAATACTCTCAGGGGATGGGCTGGTCCTGCAGTTACCCAAGTCTTCAACCTGGAAACTTTCGAGACAGGGGAACACCAGTATTAACAAAGGGTTTTCATTATTAAGAGCTTATCCAAGATCCTTCATCTTGCCCTCCGATTTCCCCCATGGGCTGCCTGGGGGGTTGATTCTCCTCCATGGGAGGAGCTGGCTAGAGTTTTGTTCCAGGATGTGAGCTTCACAGAGAAGTAGAGATGCTTGCTCAGAGCTCCAGGTGGAATGACCTTCAGAACCGGTATGGCACGTTCAGGTGATTATTTCAAAAATGGCAGAAAGGTGCTGATCATTCCCTGTCTTTGAAGAAAAGAATCGAAAAGCACAGCGGCTCCCTCAGGCCAGGCTCTTGCTGCATGTGTGCATATTCTGAACACGTAGCCCAGGAATAAGGCTGGAGAAGCAGATTGTCTCCAATCCACCTTGTCTTCCATTTAGATCTATGGCCGTCATTGCAGGCATGGGGCACAGGGCAGGAAGCTACCCCAACCTGCCTCGGAGAATCTTTTTTTTTTTTTTGCGGTACTAGGGATTGAACTCAGGGGCGTTCTACCTCTGAGCTATATCCCCAGCCCTATTTTTTATTCTTTATTTTGAAACCAAGTCTCACTCAGTTGCGGAGTGCCTCACTAGGTAGCTGAGGCTGGCCGCGAACCCGGATCCTCCGGTCTCAGCCTCCCAGATGCTGGGATTACAAGCGTGCACCACCACGTCGGGCTCTGCCTCGGAGAATCTTGATGCTATTAAAGTGAAACTCTTAAGCCTTCTCCACAAGTTTGTTTGTGTGCTGGATTAGTCTAAGTCTCAGGATGAGGGGCACAGGGTAACAATCTTGTAGTTCCGTTTCTTCCAGAGTTGGGGAGACCCACACCATGGTCACAGAAAAAGGGGGTCAGTGGCACCCAGGGAGCGCCTCCGAGTTCAGCTCCAAGCTCTCAAGGCAGGTCACAGAGTGAACCTTCGGCCTCACCTTTGCAGCTTCTCCAGCGATGATGAGTTTGTGCAATTTTTATTTTTTTGTACTGGGGATAGGATCAAACTCAAGGTCATTCTACCTCTGAGATATACCCCCATCCCATTTTTCAGTCTTTTTTTTTTTTACTTTGAAATAGGGTCTTGCTAAGTTGCAGAGGGCCTCACTAAGATGCTGAGACTGGCCTTGCACCTGTGATCTTCCTGCCTCAGCCTCCCAAGTCCTGGGATTACAAACATGCACCACTATGCCCAGGTGGGTTTGTGTAATTTTGACTAGAAAGATTGTCACTGGTTGCTATCTTCTGTTGGGCCCTGATGCTGGGGCAGTGCCACATCCCTCAACCCACCTGATTTCAGGATGAACATGCACACGTGGGCACCTTAGCTGTCTTTCTTCAGCCCCTGAAAATAGCTTTATCCTGGTCTACACAACCCTGGAGTGGGGCTCTGCACCAATGGGAATTGGGAGTCAGAGAGAAATGCCCAGTTTCCTGTCCT
>PVLC010018091.1:0-32661 GCA_004027655.1 Graphiurus murinus
GGGGTTACAACAAATAAAACTGCTATTCAGATATGCATTCAAATCTGGGTGGCTTAAATACTTTTGAAAATTAATTGAGACTTGTTTAACAGATGAGAACACCATCTAACTTGACAAATGCCTGCATACTCCAAAGAGAAGTATTCTGCTATTTTGGTCAGAGTATTATGTAAAGTTAATATATTGACTTGGTTGAGCTCTGATGAATTTTTGTTTACTTATATCAATTATTGAGAGTAGGGTTTTGATTCTAATATTTTATGTGTACTTATTTCTCCTTGTAGTTTTATCAGTTCTATCACATATTTTAAAGCTCCATTATCAGGGTCATAAATAATTAAACCTGTTATGTCATCCTGATTGATTGACCTCTTTCTCTGAGTAAGATGACCTTCTGTGTTTTTGAAAATATTGTTTGTTGTTAAATGTACTTTGCATGCTGTTAAAATAACCACTGATGTTTTCTTTTAATTTCTGCTAACATTATATGTACTTGCTTATCCTTTTGTTAATTGTATTGTTTATTACTGAAGAGATTGTCCTTTCCCCCACTGTGTGTTATTGGCATCTTTGTTAAAAAATAACTTGACTAAAAGTTCCTGGAGCTCTTTCTGTGCTTGCTCTTCTGTCCTGTTGATGCATGTGTCTATTTTTGTGCCAGTACTTTGCTGTTTTGATTGCTACAAATTTGTAGTAGGTTTTAAAGACAGGTACTGTGGTGCTTTTTGCTTGGTTCTATTTCCTCAAAATTACTTCTGCGAAAAGATATCACTGGAATTTTGACATGAATTGCACCACATCTGTAGACGAGATTGTTTCTTGAGTTCCTTATAGATTCGATATGGTTAGTAGATAGAAACACTAGTATATAAAAACCTGTATGTTGATTTTGAATCCTGAAATTTTATTAAATTAGGCTATAAGACTTGATAATTTTATGATGAATTCAGTAAAGCTTTCTACATGATTTTCATGGCATCTGCAAAACAGGGAAATTTAAGTTCTTTATTCCCAACTTGAGTGAGTTTCTTTCTCCTGCCTAATTACACTAAGACTTCTAGAACTATGTTTGAAGAGAAATGATGAGTGGGCATCTTTGTCTTGTTCTTGATCTTAGAGAAAAAGCTTTTAGCTTTTGATAAAGCAATGGGCTTATCATAAATGGCCTAATTTATTGAGTTCTTATTGTGAAATTATGTTGGATTTGGTTTTCTTCATATATTTATATGTCTATATGTTATTTCTGTTCTATATTCTATTAAATATGCTATATTCCTCTTACAGTTTTGCATTTGTTGAACTATCCTTGCATCCCTGGGATAAATTCCACTAAATCATGGTAAATTGTTATTTCAATGTGTTGTTGAATTCAGTTTGATAGCATTTGTGTTTTTTTTATTTTTAAATCTATGTTTATAGCTGGACATGGTGGCGCATGCTTGTAATCCCAGTACATGGGAGACTGTGACCTGAGGATCCAGGTTCACAGCCAGCCTCAGCTACTTAGTGAGGCCCTCTGCAATTTAGTGAGACTCTGTTTCAAAAAGAGACTAAATAAAGGGACTGAAGATGTAGCTCAGAGGTAGAATGTCCGTGGGTTCAATCCCCACTACCACAACAATAAAAATATATGTTCATTAGGAATATTGACTTGTAATTTTTTTTTTCTTTTAGTGTTCTATTCTGGCTTTGTTATCAATACTGACCTCAGAAAAGAGTTTGGAAATACTACTTCTTAGCAATTATTTTGGAAAAAATTAAGCAAGATTGATATTATTTGTTGTTTTTTTATTTTTTTTTTAATTTGTTTTTTATTTTTGAAAAATCAGCAGTGTAACTACCATGTCCAGCGTTTCCTTTGGTGGAAGACTTTTTATTACTTACTCAGTCTCCTTACTCACTATATGTGATGGCTAATTGGGATGGTCAATTTGACTGTATCATGAAACATTTAGGATTAGGTGTGCTGATGATATGACTGGCATGTGGAACAGGAGATTGAGGGAGAAGTCCCTCCCTGGATGTGGGCAGCACTGTTCTAATAGTCTGGGACCTGGATGAAAAGAAGGAGGAAGCATCCTGAAGGTAACATGGTTGGTTCTTCTTGAGTGAAGTTGTGTCCATACTTGTCTGGGATATCAGACTTTGGTCCTTCTGATCTTTGAACTGGACTTTCATCAACATTTCTCTGGGGAGTTTACTGGTCATTCCATCTTGTACTGGGACTACATCATTGGTCACTCCTATTCTGAAACTCCAGCTCTTGAATCTCTGGAACAGCTTCTGGTTCTTCATGTTCTCCTGGTACAAGCAGTGACTTGGGACTACACCATTTTTTAATGTAATATGATTTGATAAATCCCCTTTTATAATATATGTAGGCTGTGAATTTTGTTACTGTAGAGAACCTTGACTGATATACTATTGATCCAGTCATGTGTTCTATTTCTTTATGAATCAATCTTGGTAGCATGTTTGTTTCTAGGAATTTATTCATATCTTTAGATTATCCAATTTGTTGGCCAATAATTGTGCATATTAGTCTCTTCTATTCTTTTGCATTTCTCTGCTATCAGTTGTAATGCCTTTTATTTCATTTACTGGAGTTTTTTCTTAGTGTAATTAAAAGTTTGTTGGTTTCACTTACCCTTATTTTTAATAGCCTTTAATTTTGTTGACATTTCTATTTTTTTTGAAGTTTTTATTTATTTCTCCTCAGATGTTTTTCAATTTTTTCCTTCTACTGTTTTGGCTTACTTTATATTTGCTTTTCTAGTCCCTTGATGTGTTACATAGGGTTGTTTGAGATAGTTCATATTCTTTTCTTTATTACTATACACTTCCCTCTTAAAACTGCATTGGCCGAATCCCAGTAGTTTGTGTATTGTATGTTCATTTGGTTTGTTTAGAGATATTTAAAATTTTTCTTTTAATTTCATCTTTTACCCATTAGTTGTTTGAAAAAAAGCATGTTAGTTAATTCCTATACATTTGTAAATTATCTAAAATTCTTCTTGTTGTTGATTTCTAGTTTCAAATCTGAAATTTTATAAGAATTTTTCTGTGGTCTAACCTATGATCTATACTAGAGAATGGTCTATGTGTACTTGAAAAAATATGTATTGTAAGCCGGGCATGGTGGCACACACTTGTAATCCCAGTACTTGGGAGGCTGAGACTGGAGGATCCAGGTTTGAAGCCAGTCTCAGCTACTTAGTGAGGCCCTCTGCAACTTAGTGAAACCCTGTTTCAAAATAAAGAATAAAAATGGGAGCCAGGGGTGTAGCTCAGAGGTAGAATCCTCCTGGGTTCAATCCTCAGTACTGAAAAAAAAAAAAAAAAAAAAAAGAATATGTATTCTATTGCTGTTGAATAGAGTGTTCTGTATATTTTTTTGGCTTATTTTGTCTGCAATGTAGCTTATTTCTGATATTTTCTTATTGATTTTTGTCTGTATAATATGTTCATTGTTGAAGGTACAGTATTGATGTCTCCTAATATTACACTACAATCTATATCTCCCTTCTATACATTTTATTCAATGCTGGGTACATATTTATAATTGTTATATTTTCCTGAAGAATCGACCCTTTTCTTGTTATATAATTATCTCCTCTGTCTCTTTATACAGCTTTTGAATTAAAGTTTATTTTTTCTAATATAACTACCCCTACCCTGCTTGGTTTCTTTTTGAACATATCATAAAATTATAATATTCTGAGTAGATAAATATTACCTTTGATTTGCATAAAATTATACTTTTGCTGTACTCTTTCCCACATTTTATCTCACTGATGTAATAATGTATATATATTTTATGTTTGTAGTCCCTTAACAAACTTCTGGAGTTTTTTTAAATGACTTTGATTACTTTGTGAAATTTTTTATTTGATTGTTTATTGTTTTACAATTTTGTTAAATTATTTCTGTGTATACTAAAATTTGCTGAATTTCCTTCAGACAATTATTTTGAATTTTTTGTCTGGTGGTTCATAGGTCATCCATTTCTTTGGAGTCAACTACTGGGGAATTTTTGCATCGTTTTTGGAGAGGTATGTCTTCTTGGTTTTTTAGGTTCCTTGTTGTCTTAAGTAGATTTCTGTGCATTTGTCAGAGAAACCATTTCTTCCAAACTTCACAGTTTGGTTCCAGTGGGGAAAGACCTCACCCTATGTAGGGGTGTGAGGAAAGTGGCTATGTGAGGTGAAACTCTTCTGACCGCCATAGGGCCTCAATAATACTCTCCACACAGCTCTGTCAGCTGAAATTGGTATTGAGGAAGAATGCAAAAATCTGTAGTTGCTAATTGGAAAGCTGCAGAAGTGGTGACTGGGGTCTTTTGTGGTAATGGCTATTAAGGTCCTCTCAATCACTTTTTCTCCTACTATGGGTGTTGTGGGTCAAAGGATTCATCATAGCACTGAGTTTGGCTTGATGGACTATTTGTGGTAGTGGTGGCGTGAGTATCTGATAAGTTGTTCTCTTCTAAGCACGCCCATTGTACAATTAGTAAATGTGCTTTTGAAGTAGCCAGGGAACCAGGGAGAGGACTATGAGTGTTTCCAGGACTATAGCGCCTTCATAGTCAAGGCATGAACTAGCCTTCTATGGTGGCTAACCTGATGTCTGGGCTACAGGCACACACAGAAAATTTTTGGCTCCAGAAACCAGGTTTTGTCTTCCTGGAATATATAACCTTATTTTTTGAGTCATGAGCATTGTTCTCTGATATTGAAATATTGAGGTCAGGAAAATGACAGTAAAAGTTAATTATATAGCTCCAGTGGAAATTACATGTTTTCCCATTTGGGAAGCTACAATATTAATTTTATATTTGCGAAACATTCAAAATATTCTAGAATTTCTGACTTCTATAATCTTGCCTTCTTTCATTTGCTTTCCTCTTTTTGTCCCTCCATACTCTATTTTACTTTTTGTACTAGAACTCAGGGATATTCTATCCCGAAGCTACACCCAACCCTTTTTATTTTTTACTTTGAGACAAAGTCTCATTGAGTTGCTGAGGGTCTTGCTAGGTTGCTGACCCTGACCTAAAACTTTTGATCCTCCTGTCTTAGCTTCCCAAGTACTGGGATTATAGGCATATGCTACCACACCTGGAAATAATTCTATTTTAAAAGAAATATTTAAAGATCTGAAAAATACTGTTTTCTACATGATATTTTAACATAAATATTCTGTAACTTCAAAACTGTAGCTCATATACACTGCCCTACATAGAAAAACTAATCTACCTTGTTAAAAAATAATCTTTTCACATACTAGAAGCCACAAAACTGTAACTGTGTGTATACATGTGGGTTAAGAATAATCTATACAATCTTAATTATATCTAGTCATATAGAGAATTATTCTTATAATAAAACTGAACATGTCAGTAATATGATAGAATATTCTATTTGAAAATTTTATTATTTTATGATTATGTATTCACAAAATCCCTCAAATAATGATAATATATTCTGAAATATAATTTATATGAATTTTCCACTAAAGCCCTTCATCTTCATGATTGTTGCCTAGAAGATCTGTCCAGAGCTGATATGTCGGCTCCTGAGTCGGCTCATGGCTGATTTCATCTCCTGATTCCTTAGAGTATAAATAATGGGGTTCAGTAAGGGTGTAATAACCGAATAAAACACTGAAAGGAACTTATCCACAGAAAAGCTACTAAACGGCCAAGTGTAAATGAAGATGCACGGTCCAAAGAACAGAGTGACCACCGTGATGTGAGCCGACAGTGTGGACAGGGCCTTGGAGAGCCCACCCGAGGATCGACGTCGCACGGTTACCAGAATGACAGTGTAGGACAGGAGCAAGAGGATGAAGCAGATGAGAGACAGCAGTCCACTGTCGGCGATTACCAGCAACTCCAGAACGTAGGTCTCAGTGCAGGCCAGCTTTATGACTAGGGGGAGGTCACAAAATATGTCGTCCACCACGTTGGGGCCACAGAAGGGCAAGGCAACGGTGAAGACCATCTGGCTCATGGTATGTACAAAACCAACAGCCCAGGAGAGCAGCACAGAGCCCGCCAGCACCCTGCGGTTCATGATGGTTGTGTAGTGCAGAGGTTTGCATATGGCGATGTACCGATCAGCAGCCATAACTATAAGCAGAGTCATCTCGCTGCCCCCTAAGAAGTGGAGGAAGAACATCTGAGCCATGCAGCCCCACAAAGAGATCGTCTTATTCTCCCTGAGGAAATCTGTGACCATCTTAGGAGTTGTGATTGTGGAAAGAGACATATCGAGAAAAGAGAGGTTTCCAAGGAGGAAATACATGGGCGTGGAATGAAGCTGAGAGTCAAAGGTCACAGTGATCACAATGAGAAGATTTCCTGCCATGATCGCTGCATAGGCCAGTGAAAATATGAAACAAAAGAAAATTTCAAGCTGCCAATTGCTGGTGAGTCCTAACAAAACAAACTCAGATATCATTGAGCTATTCTTCATATCCATTCAGTAGGAGTTTTCAGAAAGTCTTTAAGATGCAAATCATCTGGATAAGCTGATAATTTTATCTGTTACAGTTTTCAGGGTTTGGGTAAATCGGAACTGATTATTTGATTCCTACAGGAAGAGTAAAGATGGAAATTTATAAAAAATATATTATGGTACATGTCTGTAATCTCAGTACTTGGGAGGCTGAGATAGGAGGATAGCGGGTTCAATAATATCCTCCTCAACTTAACCAGACCCTGTTTGAAAATAAAAATAAAATAAGGCTAATAGTATAGCTTAGAGGTAGAATGACCCTGGGTCTAATCACTAATATCAAAACAAACAAACAAACAATCCCCCAAAACAAAATCCCCACAAAAAAACCCAAAGTAAACAAACAAAACACATTTTAATTAATTAATACAAGTGGAATTGAGATTGTATTTTTTTAGCCAGAAAGGCACAAAAGATGAAAAATTTATAAAATTTTATACATCTGGTTTACAAGTATAAGTTGTCTCTATATTCATTTGTTGTTTCTATTACAGGTTCATGAGTTCTTGACCCATGAGTTCAATTTGTTCAATGAGTAAAATGAGTCACACTGCTGTTAGACAAATGAACAAATTCAAGTGGCGAAAAACATAATCATTGAACTTTTTTTTTTTTTTTCTGCAGTACTGAGGATTGAACCCAGGGGCATTCTACCTTCGAGCTACACACCCAGCCCTATTTTTTTATTCTTTATTTTGAAACAGGGTCTCACTAAGTTGTAGAGGGCCTCACTAAGTAGCTGAAACTGGACGTGAACTCGGATCCTCCAGTCTCAGCCTCCCAAGTACTGGGATTACAAGCATGCACCACCATGCCCGGGGTCATTGAACTTTTTGATACCTACCTAGTATTAACTACTTTCTTTCTATTTAGGGAAGGGGAAGAGTAAGGTACATTAATGGAATTACTACGATGGACTATGTGTACATAGGTGAAAATACCAACATCAATTTTAGTGCTTTGTATTGGGAAGGTAGAAGATGGAGAGGTGTGGGGGGGGGCAACCAAGTGCTGTGTGCACGTATGTCACTGTCACCATGATTTACATTATGATTTGAGACTATAATGCGCCAATAAAAACATATTAAAAATAAAATTCCCATATTTAAATGTTAGATGAATTACATTCCCAAGTTAGCAAATTACTTGTAAGTACTTTCTCCTATCAGCTATACTATATTCAGACCTTTCCCTTTTTATCCTACAAATATAGGCTAGTAATTTCACTTATTCCTGGCGACTTAGATTGGTGACAATCTGTCCTATGTTCTTACTGGCTTCTCTCCAAATGATAATTAAATCCAGCTCGCAGAAAATTCCTGGGTAATAACATAAATGTTTCTCAGTGATCAGATTTTATCTTTCTTTCCTTTTATTTTATAAATCATGTTCTGATTCATACTTTTGTTCTGAGCAAAACTCTTGACCTCTCCTGTCCAGTTCTCTTGCTTATTTTCCTCAACCTGTTCTTGCCTGGCTCCTGGCTGGACCTCTTCCTTTCTTGTCCCTTTGCACTCTCCCTGCAGATTGTTTCTGGACAACCACTAAGACTTTTGCAAGTAGTGTGTGTTTCTCTGGCTCCTAAATGCTGATCTTCTGCTCTTGTAACCAGGAGTTTCCTCTGACATTTGACACCTGTGCAGACAGACCCTGGACTAGGATCCCAGCTCATTCCTCCTCACTTTTGCTCTCTGTGTTTTTCTACACTAAGTTGACACTGTAGGTTTACTTCTGTCTTACTTTTTAGTCTTGATTTGGATCTTTTGGTCTCAGCTTTCTTTTTTTTTTTTCTATTTTCTTTGGAATTGTTATAACACACACACACACACACACACACACACACACACACACACACACACGAACATACTTGTACCATGTCCTGATATGGGGCACCAGAACAAAAGGTATAAATATATTCTTACTTTTAAATTTTAAGTTTGGGGCTTAATGGTTGATCAGATATTCAGAAGACATTGTTTAGCCCAAATATCTGAATAAAAAACATCTGGAGAAAGTTTAAATTCTAGTCCTGAGCTCAGCATTTTACAAAGGAAATGTACTTTTAACTCATTTGAATATTGATTTATTTTTCTGTAAAAATAAATTTTGCCCACTCTCTACTCTCAGATTATTAAAAGACTCTAAAGGATATCACATACTTAATATATGTGTGTATTACATTGAATCTACATAGGTGCTATGTATGTTACTACTCAAATTCTATACTTCGGAATGAATCTCATTTTCTGGTAATTATAAGGACTTAAATCAAGAAGCACCACAGAAACACCTTACTGTGGACTATTTGTAGAGAATAGTGAGTGTTGATTAAAATACTCTGCTCTATTGAATACAATTGACCTAATTGCCTTGTTTTCAACTTTATCAAGAACCATCTTTTGTCATCATTGATATCCTTGCTCATGCAACAATAGAGTCTCCATGCTAATCATGAAATTTTCAAAACTATTCAGTGCTCAACCTCAGAATACTAACAGGAGAAAATCTGTAGGAGATTTACAGAAGTAATTTTTAGTTTAATATGTACAACAGAAAAGTTAATGAATTAAAAGATAATGTTTATTATTTTAGGCTTTAAAAATTTTTATAGCAATATGCATACATTTGATAAAAAATTATCAACTTTAAAATAATTTAATAGTATACTTTATAAGAATATTTTAATATCTTGCAAGCTTACATCTACTTAACTTTATATAGAGAAGCACTTTAATCTGTGTTGATAGATAAAATCATTCATTATGACAATTTGTATATGTGACTAAAGATTAAGTATTTTAAAAAGTCTGTATTTCTTAAACTCAGTCATAGCCAAAAAAATAAGATATACTAAGAAAAGTAGATCTTCCTGAGGCCATAATTAACCCTAAAATGAAAATTTAAAATTTTTGAGTACTATGTGTTATACAGCAGTCAGCAAATTAAAGATGTAAAATGGTGAAATAGAATTGCATAAAATTGGGTCTGATTTTTGCTCCATGAAGAGCTCTGAGAATAGGAGAAATGGTCTGTGATGATGGCAGGAGGACTAGCTCTTTCAATGGCTTTCGTGTGGTGAAGAAATGGAACATTACTACACTCCTTTCAACAGTGGTAGCTTGCTTAGGGAACAAAATCCATGGGATCTCCAATCCTGTGTGTCTATGTTCAGTAATCAATACATTTCCACAGGAGCACTTTCATACCACAGCATGTATGGAAATGTGTAATGGACAGGATTTTCTTTTATTAGAATATGAGCTGCATAACTTCTATTGATCATGAGTTTTTGTTATGTTTTCTTTTCATGAAACTGTTAGATCACATAGATAAGATAATACAAGGGCAATGTTCATTTATTACTAATAAATTTGGGGGAAAGAGAAATATCAAATATACTGAAAAATAACCACTGCACATATTTTCCCTATTAAAACAATACATTTTTATGCTTAATAGAAAAATACCCAACATTATAATTTTACAAAAGCTTTATTCTCATATATTGATAAAGTTAATGTAGAAGGAAACTTTTTTTGATATGGGCAAAAAAGTCTCTATAGATTTTCAAAAATTGGGTTAGTCCTTGGATTTCAAGAATGTAAAAAATGAATATATTAGCAATAGATTCAAATGGATTCATGAATTCAATTTGGATTGATCAAAATATTGCATGACCTCAATCAAGAAAAAACATAGCTGATGGAAAAATAACAAATTAATTTGAATTAATAATTTACCTCACATGGAATTCTATAACTATTTTCTGTATTAATTATGAATACTCAATAAAGGAAAGTAAAACCACAGATAATTAAATTAATATTAAAGCAAAATACATCAATACTTCCCAATTTTCTTGATCTGAGATTTTACTATATTAAATGTTAGATTTATCACCCTTGCTAACTTAGGAAGAACCTGAATTTTTTTATTATTTTATCATGTTATAAATCATTTAGTCCATTTCTGTCTTGTGGATTAAACTAATCCAAGTTATATTCTAAAAATTCAAAGTCGAAATATAAAACTGACCCCTCAAATCAGGAATGTGAGTGGAACATACTTATTGAAAAGTAACTGTTCTGCTTCTTGCTGCAATTAGTTGTTCAGATTCTACCAGGTCAAACTTATCTTTTACTGTTGCTCTTATGATCAGAAAAATATTTTCATTCAGTTACACATTTTATGTAAAATGTTTCATCTCTTACTAAAGTATATAATTGAAATGTGTTTTCAGCCCTGCTCTGTATATACCTACCAGTTCAGGTGGAGGAATAGTTTCTTCAACATGTAGATACAGTAAAGTTCTAACTATATATAGGTTATCTTTTTTACCTTCAGTAAAATACATGGCAATTGTTTGCAGGCTGAAAATTTTTTTAAGTGAAAGAGGAAGCATATACATAAGAGTCAGATGGATGATCCATCCCCAGGGGGAATTATTAAAATAAACATGTTGGTATTCCTTTGAGTTCAAAATAAGGACTTCTCCTCTCATTATTTCACTTGATCATGAATTCATCAAAGTGTATAAGCCATGTGAACTTTCTCTAGAAAGCGGTAATTGAAGTAGTTTGGTTAGTGTAGGTTGAAAACATTCATGGATAAATAACTTGTCATAGATAACAGACTTGAGGAAGAATAGTTCTACCAATTTTATTTTATAAAGATTTATAATTAATGTTATAATTATTTTTATCCAAGTAAAATTAAAATATAATGTCTACAATAACCAAGGCTTATGAGAAAAGTCATAGACAATTGTCTAGTTTTTAATATAGAGAAAAATTTCTTTTTCCATGTAAGAGATTTGAAGGGAGGAGGCTTCATGATTCTAAGTGAACTTTGTCAATTAATGATAATCATTGATTACCAATAATTTGAACATTAGCAATGAACCATTTAGAAAATTTGTAGCTTCCAAGAGTCCTTTACAATGATGTAGAACTTTGTGATGCCTCAATAATATTAGAAGATCATGAAAAGCGACTCTAGTATAACTGCATTGACAACAAAGTAATTAAACAAATAAAAAGTAAAAGCTAATTAACAATAAATGATTCAAGATGAGTTCCCTTACTAAAAATATTTTGTGTTTATTCTTATATACAATTGCTATAATTTTCCAACAATTATAACTTTCTGAAAAAGCATACAAAGAAGTGTGAGTGGGGCATGTATGATAAAAGTGATTACACATTCATTTCTAAAACCCACAGCAAACACTGCTAACAGATTTCTCACTCTGGCTCGGCTTCAGAATATTTTTGTTAATTTCTAATTGACACATAAATGATATATATTTACATATATATTTTGGTGGAGTAAAATGTGATATTTTGATACATGCATACATTATGTAATGTTTAAATCAGGATAAGCATATCTATCTCCTCCAACATTTATTATTTCCCTGTGGTAAAAACATTAAAAATCCTTTATTCAATCTTTTAGAAATACAAAGTACATCACCGTTATCTGTAATCACCCTAGTGTACAATAGCACACAAGAATTTATTTTACTATTGAACTGAAACTTGGTACCAATTGAGCAATCTTTCCCCATCTCTCCATCCCCTCTAGACTACTTAATCTCTGGTAAGCAGCATTCTATCTCAACCTTTTTTGTATTCCACAAAAAAATCTTAAAAAGGTACCATGTGAGATCATGTAGTACTTTTTCTGTGCCTGGCTCAGTTCACTTAACATATTATCTGCCATTCTATCCATGTTGTCAGAAATCACAGATCAATTTTATGGCTGAATAGCATTCTTTCACACATCTATACAACATTTTCTTTTTTTGCTAATGCATTAATGGATACCTAAGTTGACTCCATGTCTTTGCTGTTGTAAATAGTGCTGCAATAAGCATGGAAGTGCAAATATGTCTATGAATACTGATCTGGTTTCTTTTGAATATATACTTGGTAGTGCAATTGCCAGATCATATTACAGTTTTATTTTTAATATTTTTGGGGACCTCCATACTGTTTCTCATAATGATTGTAAAAATTTACATTTTCAAAAACCATGTAAAAGGGTTCCCTTTGCTCTACATTGTCATCAGAACTTTTCTCTTGTCTTTTTGAAAATAGCCATTTATCCTAGAATAAGATAATATCTAATAGTAATTTGAAAGATCTCTATAATGAAAACCATAAGATATTAGTGAAGCCAGATGTGGTAGTACAGGTCTGAAATCCTAGTTCTTTGGAGGTTGAGACAGGAGGATTGCAGGTTCAAGACCAGCTTCATCAACTTATCAGGCCCTCGGCAACTTAAAGAGACTCGGTTTCAAAATAAAAAACAAAGTGGGCTGGGAGTATAGCTCAGAGGTAGAATATCCTTGGATTTAACCCACAATAACATAAGAAAAAACAGTGAAAGAAAATTGGAGAAGAAACACAAATAAATGGAAAGTCATCTTGTGTTTACGAATTGGAAGAATGTTAAAATGTCCATATTTTCCAAAGTGATCTATAGATTCAATGTAATCCCTATCAAAATATCAATGAAATTCTTCACTGAACTAGAGAAAACAATCCTAAGATTCATATGGAACCACATACACCTATATAGACAAAAAGAATCTTGAGAAAGAAAAAAAAAAAAGGTTGGAGGCATCACAGTACCTGACTTCAAAAGCTGTAGTAATGGCATGGTATAGTCATAAAAACAGACACATAGTCCACTGGTACAGAATTGAGACCCTAGAGTAAGCCCACAGATCAACGGCAAACTGGTCTTTGACAGAGGTGTTAAGAACACATATTGGTGAAAGGACAGTCTCTACATTTAATGATGTTGTGAAAATTAGATATCTAGTTGTAGAATAATGAAACTAGACCCCCATCTCCTTTCAGTTACAAAAAAAAAATCAAACTGGATTAAAAACTTAAATGTAGGACAATAACTATTGGAAAACAACATGTGAAAAATGCTTTAGAACATTGGAAAGGAAATTAATTTGGGGGGGTAAGACCCCTCCAAACAGACAACCAAGGCAAAAACAGACAAATGTGATTACATTAAACTAAAAATCTTTTACATAGCAAAAACAAACATCAACAAAGTGAATAAACAACCTACAGAATCAAAGAAATTACTTGTAATCTGTAATCTTAGAGTTATATTCAGAATATAAAAGTAACTGAACACACCCAATAACAACAACAACAAAAATATAATTTAAAAAGGGGCAGTAGACCTAACTAGATATTTCACAAAAGAAACATACAAATGTCCATCAGGCATATGAAAAATGCTCAGCATCACTAATCATAAGGGATTTTTTAAATGTAGTGTGCCACCCAGTCATTAATAGTATTGCTATGAAAAATAACAAATTTAAAATGTATTTGTTTTGAATACATATGCCACCGTTTAGGGTCACATTTCCATTTGAAGAGGTCCATCTCAGAAAGAAAGGGATTTTTAAAAAAGAAATTAGACTGCTAAAAGGTCGAGGGAGCGGAGTGGGAATCGGGGAAGGGGTCAAATGAGAAATGTGTGCAAATATATCGTTATCAATTTGAAACTAACAAAGATGTATGCTTACAATGCACGAATTATTACAATAAAAAAATTCTCATAAATTGAACAAGTTAAAAAATAACTTTAGAAGTTAAAAATTATTCTAAACTCTTTATATGTGTTATATTACTGAATTTTCTTTGTTATATCTTAACTTATTGGAACATTACAGAATTTTTATAAGGAGAGCTTATATTTAGATATTGTAAAAATTTAGTGCAAGGAAGTGCATGTGAAATGAATTCATATCTAGGCATTATGTTTGTATTTCCATTAAACACCTTAAATAAAAATATATTAACATTCCAGGAATTTAGAGGGAATAATCTAAATATTATTTTACTTTTAATTATTTGAATAAATATTTAAGAATAAAAAGCCCCAAATACCAGAAGAAACACAAAAAATTAGAAATAACAATTTTTAAGAGGCCAGACAGAAATCCAGGGTCTGGCTGCTCAGTCTCTTAATGGCTCCCTTCATTTCCTGATTCCTCAGAGTATAAATAATTGGATTAATAATAGGGGTTATTATAGTGTAAAACACAAAAAGAAACTTACCTAAAGAATAACTGTTGAATGGAAAAACATAGGTTAAGATAGCAGGACCAAATGAAAGAATGACTACAGTGATGTCCGCAGAGAGTGTGGACCTGGCCTTGGAAGATGCTCTGGAAGAGTGTTGAAAGAGGGTGACAAACATGATCATGTAGGATATCACCAACAGGTTGAAGCAGACCAGGGACAGGAGCCCACTGTCTGCAATCACCAAGAGCTCCAGGATCTAGGTTTCAGTGCAGGTGAGCTTGATGACCAGAGGGAGGTCGCAGAAAATGCTGTCTACGACATTGGGACCACAGAATGGTAGACCCACTGTGAAAATCATTTGGCTTGTGGTATGTATGAACCCAATCGCCCATGAGAGCAGTAAAAGCACAATGAGCGTCTTATGGCTCATGATGGTCTTATAGTGCAGGGGCTTGCATATAGCAAGGTACCTGTTGATGGCATAGCTATCAGAAGAGACATCTCACCACCCCCGAAGTAATGCATCAGAAACATCTGCACCATGCAGCCCCACAATGAGATGGTCTTGCGTTTTGTAGGGAAGTCTGAAATCACTTTGAGAGTTGCCATGGAGGAAAAAGAAGAATAATTTGCCAGAAGGAAATATATGAGGGAGTGAAGATGATTATCAAATATTACGGATATCTTAATGAGGAGGTTTCCCACTATGATGGCAATAGAAACAAATAAGAAGATAGCAAAAAAAAAAAAAAGTAATTAAAGTTCTTCAGAACTGGGAAGTCCCAGCAGGACAAAATCAGAAATATTTTAATTTTTGTTTAAGATATCAATTTATCCATTTTCATGAATGTCTTAGAAGTTATCTATCTAAAAGGAGGAAAAAGACAGAAAAAAATGATAGGAAAATTTACTAATATAACAGTGAATCTAAACTTCACTTATACATCTTATCTGTTATTTAAGGTGTCTGAGATATTTCTCAGGACACAAAGTCTGTAGAAACCATGATGAATATGATTCTAAGTAGATTAAATTTGCCTTTTGGTTAATATGAGGCAAAGTGAGTAGGATATGTTAATAAACTTGCTCTCCTTGTTCAGCTCCATATCAGACTGTGAATAAACATTTAATTTATCATAGTAGTAGAGAAGACATTTGAAAAGAATCAGAGGAATAAATTTTCATGTTTTGCAGCTATTCAAAAGTACAGTGTGTTTTTTTTAATCACCACTTTACTCTTAACCAAAACTTTTGAGTATTGTCATATTAACATATATATACATATACACAGCCATGCGTGTGTATGCATATATGTATATATGTATATATTATATGAAGTCACACACGTGCTATTTTTGAATGATGGGGAAAAATGAGACCATGCCTGTGTTGTTGATTTAAAGTTAAATGTTAAGATAATTATTGTTAATTGATATCAATCCTAATCATTGAGGAACGATTAAGTTTTAGACCTGAACAATTTAGATTTACTTTCAGAACTATATCTGATCAGTCTAAATATCCCCAGACTTTTAATTTGTGTATCCAGCAAGATAGGCATATGCTATCTGCTAATTCTTATAAGTAGTTGCAAAATTGGATCAAAAGACCCAAGTTATATCTGATATCTCTGAAAAAATGCATATATTTTCTCATGTAATGGTTGCCTTAAAAAACCAAAATTATGATCCTTAAGGCTACAATGTGGTGGATTTGACCCATCTAATCCTGTTCAACTTTTCTTCCTCAAGGAAGTTAAGGAATTAGGTAACCCACTAAACTTTGCTAAGCAAAGCTAGAAACCAAAGGAAAAGTACCATGTACTGTTTGACCTATGTAATGTCTGTTGCTTGTTGTCATGATTCATTTAACTTTTAACATTTTCCAGCATGGATGTAAATCATAAATATTTTGTTGCTGACTGAGGTAGGTTCAGCTAAGCTAAATGAATTTAAAAGAAAATACCCACACTTACATTTCAAGGGTCAGCACAGTCTACATCAAGCCTCCTAGTTTGGTGCATCCCCTCTTTGGCCAATGGTTGCTTTCCTTTCTGAGTGTTACTGTTGCTCATCTCCAGGCCTTTCCTTGATGCTATCAGGGTCTAGATTCAAACCTCATGTAGATTAATAGTAAATAAAATCGAACACATATGATTCTTTCTGTACATTTTAACCTTTTAATCACATAGTTTAAATTTTTAAATACCGTATCTCTACCATAATGAACATTTAATCATGGGTACTTTTCTTTGGACAGTTAATGCCACTAAGACAAACATTTTATTATAAATGGCCCATCATTATTTCTAACCAGGTTTGAAAATATCATTTGGAATAGCATGAAAATATGTCTCAGTCACAGATAATAAAATTTGAAAACAGATAACTTTGATAGTTCTCATTCACAGCTATGACTTTTTACTGTGTTTTATACTCTTACAGAAAGACAGTCATACTGTCTCAATTATAGCTTCTGGATTTTTCGTGTTTTTATTAAATAACATGAAATAAGTTAATCTGCAGGTGTACATCGCAAAGATGGAGTCTCAGACAAGACTATTTCTCTCACATTCTTTATAGCTTAGTGAGTATTCAAATTCTTGGTATTTTTAGATTGCTGTCACAAGGAAATTAAAGTTCCTCATATATTCTTCCCCAAATTATTAATAAATATGATAGTATCAATATTTTATGAATCATAACATACTATGATTTTATGAGCCATGGATCAGGCTATCATAAATATCATAATATATATATATATATATATATATATATATATGTATATATATATATATATATAAAATCTTTTAAGTCCTATTATATATTTTTGTCAAAAGTAATTTAATCCCCAAAGCAGCAAATATACTTTATTTATATTACATAATCAATCAAAGGGTAGAATTATTCAATCTAATCAGTATTGCTGAGCAACTTAAATATACCTAGAACTCTCATCTCTAACAAAGACTTATTTGGTCTGACGTGCTGGACTACTATTCTAAGTCCTCATTCACACTGATATGATAACTTTCATATTTTCCTTCTGATTTTAACAAAATCAAATCCATTTCACTTTAATTTCCCCTTTCCATCTCTCTGTTTTGATTGGGGCATTTTACTTAGATTCCTTGTGTATCCATCTACAATTAGTGTGGTAGATGTAGTGAACCACAGAGATGAGGATTATGTCATCTACCAGTTGGAACTTGGACTTCAGAAGTAAAGCCATTATGAAATCCTGGATGCTCAACCTTCCTTATCCAGTGATTCTATTTCCTATTGTGGACTTGCAAAAGACACAGTATATAAATATTTCCCTTGATAGTAGGTATGAAGGAGAAATCTCATTTTATTGTTTTTAGATTCCTTAGAGACTGGAAGTAAAAAAGCAATGGCGATTGTTAAAGTACATCATCAGACATTACAGAAAATGAGAAATTATTTCTGCCCCATCAAATTGGTAACACATTAAAGGCAATAATCCTTACTCAGCAGGGTTTGGAAAGGTATCACGAGGCAAATTATAAAATTTGTGTATTATGTTTCTTATTTTGTTTTACTTTATACAGTAAACATTAATATTTATTATATACAAAAAAATGTAATAATTTATTCTTGATTATTTCAATTCTAAATTTTATTAATGGTGGACTTTTTCATATTTAAACTCTAATCTTTCTGGAATTTATGAACAAACAATGTGAGATAATTTTTTATTATATTTAAATTATTATTGGTTTACCTAAAAATGTAATGTTTTCTTAATCATTTAAAAAAGTTAATGATAGACAAGTTTTTTGAGTTTATTTATTTTTAGTCTGTTAATTTTTGAGAAGTCGCCATATATTTTATCCTTAGTCATTGTATTTTAAAATATATCTGAATATTTAGAAGGGCAAGTTCTTACTCATTGATTTAGTCATTCACAATTTTCTTAGATATTTCAATATTTTAAAATTATTTTTCTGTTAAAATAAATCTCCTTAGAATTTCAATTATTACAGCATTAGATAAATGTAGAAAAGTAAACAATTTTATAAAATTCAATCTTTTCATGCAGAAAGATATTATGGATTTTTAAATATTTAGCTTCTTTATACCTAACAGACTTTTTGTCATCTTAATTTTTTGATAAATATAATTTAATATATTTCATATTTTGTTATATTTCATTTCTTAACATAATTTTTATCTGTAAATGTTATTATACATATGTTTAAGTGGTAAATGGAAATATTATAAAAATCTCTCTTTTTTTCCTTGAGATGAAGGTCTTACTATGTTACCCAGGCTGGTCTCAAACTCTTGTGCTCAAGGGATCCAGAGCAGCCGGGACCTCAGGGTCATGCCACCACAGGCTCAAACATCTTTAATACTTTTTTTCCAATTGGTTAATTTGTGTTCTTTAGGTTAGTGATAAAGATATCTTCAAATATTAAAATATTTTTCTCATTACTTTCTCATTGCCTTATTCAATTAACTAGAAAATTTAGAATAATACTGAATAAACAGTGGGGATTCCCTATCTATGGGAGAAATTGCTAGTTTCTCAATTCTGACCCTTCTTTCTTGATAACTGAAGCCAATTTCTATGGGATCAGTGAAGTACGTACTTATGTGGAATCTCAAACACCATCTTACAACATAGTTCCATCACATATCTTACATTTTCTTCATAAGAGAGTAGGTTAGCAATGAGCTGATTTGTTGGAGAATTATACTCTTTCCTTACCTCCAACTCCATATTTTCTCAGGTCTACTGGGAAAAGAGAAATCAATCAAGTATTTAAAAAGAAGAATTTTTGTTACTCAACTGAAAGAATGGCTAAGATTGTATCTGAACTGGTGGGGCAAAAGAAGAGGTAGTCTTACCATAGACCAAAAGTGGAGTCATGCATTCATTTTCATTTTTTCCTTAACAAATTACCACCAATTTAGGAGTTTGAAATGGAAAAAATATCTGATAGGTTCAAGTCCAAAACATATCTCATTGGAACTAAATCAAGGTGTTAACAAGACTATATTCCTTACTGAAGACTTTAAGGGAGAATTTGCATCCAGGCTGATACAGGTTGTGGGTTGAATTCAGTTCCATGTGGTTATAAGGCTTATGTCTTTATTTCCTCTAATTGTCAGTTAAGGGTCTTTTAGTTTCCATATATCCCTGTCCCTTGGTCATTGCTTCCTTCATTCTCAAAGTCAGAAATAGTATTTGAGTCCTCCTCAAATACTTGTCCCTTTGGCTTCTCTTCTACCATATCTATTTTTTCTGAAGATAAGAATGTTTTATAATTTTTAAAGGCATATGTGTATTATGTTTGTGATAAAAATTACAAAATTTTGATAAAAATGAAAGTATACACAAAAAATGGAAAGATCTCATATTCATGCATTAGAATAATTAATAGCATACTACCTAATGTAATATTCATATTACCTAACATGAGTTAATAATTTAATGCATTTTTCATCAGAATAACAGTGGCATTACTTACAAAAATAGAAAAACTATGAAATTCATATGGAGCAACAAAAGACTATTAGTAGGCAAAGAAAGTTTGAGCAAAAAAGAAAAAAAAAATCTGAACACCTCATAACATCTGACATCATAACATACTACAAACTGTAGTAACTAAGACTGTATGGTACTAGCATAAGAACTAAGATATTAATCAATGGAACAGAACTCCAAAATAAACCCACACATCTACAGTTAACTGAAGATCTAAAAAAGTTTCCAAAAACAGATGTTAGAGAAAGGACAATGTCTTCAACAAAGGGTTCTGGGTAAACTGCTTATCTTTATGCAGAAATAAAAATAGACCCTTATAAGTCACCACACTTAGAAATCAATTCAAAATTCATCAAAGACCTGAATCTTATCCCCAATATTGCAATATGACTCACAATATCCAAGATTTGGAATCAACCAAGGGGTCCATGGACAAAGGAATGGATAAATAAAATGTGGTATATATACACAGTGGAATATTATTCAGCCATAAAAATAATAAATTCTTATAAAAAATCATGAAAGATAAAAAGCAATAAAATAATTTTGCCTTAATGTAAATCTGTTTAAAAGATAAATGACTGTTTAAAGTATAAGCAGTAACATACACACAGAAAGTTATATTAACATAAGTAGTACTGAATTATCCAAAGGAAGGCTAGAAAATTGAAAAGCAGAAAATAGGTGAAACAAATATAAAAATTAAGAATGCCAATAATAATTAAATAACATATATGACTATATTAAATATAAATGGATGAAACATCCAATTAAAGATAGAGATTGTCATATCAGACAAAGACATGGATTTTTTGCCACACTCAGAAAATAATGATTATAAAAAGACATATATGTATTAAGTAAAAGAATGGACAAGAAAAATTATGCTAATCTGAATTATTAGAGTATCATAATGACTATATAAATAATCAAACAGCTTTCAGGAGAATAGACTAATAGTAGTGCTAAAAATTTTCATTTTATAATCATACATCAGTGTTAATTTATCAAAGGAACATGTCAATCATTAGTATTACCACATCTAAAAAAGTCATACTTATATATAATTAAATACCCTTTAAGCACAAAAGGAATGAAATTCTGTCATTTGTGACAATATGGATAGAAGTGGAGATTATGTTAAGTGAAGTAAATAAAAAAAGTACTGCATGATATCATTTCATTCATACGTGGAATACAAAGTTAATTTAATAGAATTCCAGAGGAGAAAGGTGACTACCAAAGGCTGAGAGTTGCAGGAATGGGGGTGGAGAAAGGTTGATCAGAGGTAGTAAGTTACAGTGAGATAGAAACAAGATCTGTTGTGCTATTGTACAGTAATGAAACTCTAGATAATAATGTGCCATGCATTTCAAAAGACAGACGAAAGGATTTTGCAAGTTTTTACTGTAAAGAAACTATAAATGAGAATATAGACATGTTCAATGTTATTTAAACATTATAGGATGTATTTAAAGCATTAAGTGGTACCCCTTTAATGTATACAATTCTAGTCTTTATATTTCAGAAAAAATAAATTTACTTAAAATATAATTAGTAAAAAATGGCTAAAATACTGAAATAAATATGAAACTGCAAGAAGAAATGACATATGTCATACATTTTCACAAAAGCATTAATATACATAACTGTATATGAAAATATGTAACTGAAAGTTTTTGATAATGAGTTGTATGGTTTCTATTGATCATGACTTTGTGTTATGTTTCTTTTTAAAAAGTGTTAAACCATATCTGTACTGCAAGTACATGTTCACTTTTCACCAAGAGAATGCCTTTATCTCACCATCATTAAAAGGATTTTTTACATGTACATGTTTAGGTTCATGTCATGTTCTTTCAACAACTCGAAAATGCCACTCTATTATTCTCTGGCTTTCATGTTTCTAATAAAATAAAGTTGAGTCTTAATTCTTTTAGATAAATGGGTTCCTTCTTTCCACGTTTTCCTTAGAGTCTCCCTTTGTCTTTCATTTTTATATGTCTTATATTGATAATCAGTATCTATGTCTTTTTTGTTGTTGTTTACTTTTGGTTCACAGTGTTTTTTTTCTATCTGGATTAATGTCTTTCATCAGTTTGTAAATGTTATTGATAATTACCCTTTCAAATATTGTATCTTTCCCATTCTCTCTTTCCTCTATTTACTTGGATTTAATCACACGTAAAGGAAGCAGTTTTCATTGCATCTCACATTTCTCTTATATCTTATTCTTTATTTTCCATTTTTCTCTATTTACATTTTAATCTTAGTATTTCATATTGATTTAAATTTCACTTCACTGTGTAGTATTCTTGCATATTTGCTCTAATTTTAAAATTTCTAGAGAGTTTTTTATTTTGGAAATTTAATTCTAGAATTTTCTTTTTATGCATTCTAAATTTCTGCTGAAATTGTCTTTTTACCTATTTACTGTATTTTTATCCTACTATCTTAAGCATGTATGCTAGTCATTATTATTATATTATTATTTACTTGCATGCTAGTCATTATTATTATATTATTATTTACTTTCATACTTTTGATAATATCTGGTTATATTGTAGTCATCTATATTCTTCCTTTGGTATTTGATTATGTCTCTCAGTATTCTTGTGTTTCTGGCAATTTTATTAAATTATGGGTATTGTTCATTAAAAATGATATAAGCTCCACTTCATGTTACTTTCCCCAGAAATGGTTCAATCATCTTACTACAAAATCAATATAGTGGAAGTAAATGTCCTTAATACTGTGTTTCACACTGAGGAAAATTGTATTTTTATGAGACATTGAGCAGTGGGTAGAGAGAATTTTTTTTATTACAATGAAGATACTACTGACGTGTAGACAGTAGACATCAGGAATGCGATTAAAGAATCTACAGTTCACAAGGAATTATGTGGCCTGAGATACCAATAGAGCCAAAGTTGACCAACTCTACCATAAATTAAACAGAGAGTTTTGGTGACTTGAAGCTGACTTGCAGGCTACACAAGACTCAGTCTAACTCTGGCTTATTCATAGACCTCCAGTTTAAAAATCAGATCATGACATATTCTCAAGCCTTCTAATTCACTTATGCAAGATTTAAATTTATAAATGAGGGAAGAAGGCAAAGACTATAGCATGTGAAGTTTCCATCTTGTGTGGGGATATATAGTAGTGCTAGAGTAATTATGGATTATTTTTCAGGATGTGACAGAAGAGCTGTGATCCTGGAGACAGCAGTCAAAAAATGATTTCTTCCTTCACCCATAATACTTTCTCCCTGCACCCGTAACTGCTATGAGGATAGTAATTCCTTACTATAACAATAACTCCTTAGATAGACCAATTTTTTTGGTAATGTTTTAAGATTTATTTTAAGATGCCAACTCCACAACTCCTTCCAATATTTTATGAGCACCTTTACATATGCTCAAAAAAATGATAGTGTTTATCTGCAACCAAATAATGATTGACATACCATATAGCTATCATTGTTGTACTCAGAGAAAAGTTATTTGTTAGTGAACTTAAATTCCTTCATAAGATTTAAAAGTATAGCCAACTAGGAATAAACTCACAACTCTACTTAAAATACGCAGTTAAACTGTTTCATGAGAGATTCTGTTGAAATACTACAGTTTTCCTCTACCCAAATCGGGAAACATAAGTAAGTCATTAAGTGTTTTTAAAAGAAACGTAAGAGTATGAAAATTCCTACTCAATGATATTTTACTACTCATATCCTTTTTATAGAACCTTGAGCATCTAGCCGTAAGTCAAACGGGAAACCTAGACAATTGTTTTCTTAATGTGTTTAAATGTCCTACAGCTGAAATTTGAATAAGTTGAACCTTTTACCCTTGACTATAATATTATACAAGATCTGACCCTACTAACCTCTTTACCATTAGTTTCTTCCACTTTCTTACTCCATAACTATGCGAAAGCTACTCTATTCCTCTTAAAGTTTTTCAAATGTTCCAAACTCATAAAATCATTGAGTCCTCTACTAGTCATTATTTCTGCTTAGAAATTTTGTCCTTAGATAATTGGATGATTGGTATTTTTAATGTCATCTTGATATCAGCTAAACACCATTCAGACTTTCCTTTAAGTCAAAAGTAATATACTTATCACCTCACCAGTCAATGTCTTAGCATAACAGTATTTTTGACAATTCAGAACATAATATCTTTCTGATACTACTTTTCTTATTTTTATTATAAATTTTATTTTATTATTTTATCTCTCTTTATCTGCATGAATGTAACACTAGGAGAACTAGAATCTTACCTGTCTTATCCTTATGTCTAGAATAGTGTCAGAAAATGGAAAGTTGCTTAACAGTATTTGCTAAATAACTGACTGATTCAGTGCAAGACTTTAATTCAAACTTGATTATCTCCTTTTTTTGTTCTTCTCATTATTTTATTCCATTCAGCAAACCACATTCTGACTTAACAGCTTTCTCATGGAAGCTTTCACTTCCTGGTTGCGAAGTGTATAAATCACAGGGTTCAGCAAAGGGAAGATGACTGTGTGGAAGAGAGAAACCACCTTGTCAGCTGGGAAAGCCCGGAAGGGGCGAGTGTAGATGAAAATGGCAGGTCCAAACATAAGGAACACGATGATGATGTGGGTGGTGCATGTGGACACAGCCTTGTTCTTCCCTTCTGAGCTGTGTCCCCTCACACGGCAGAGGATGACAGCGTAGGAGGACAGCAGTCCCAGAAAGCACAGGAGGGTGAGCAGGCCGCTGTTGGAGACCATCAGGAGCTCCACCACAAAGGTGTCTGTGCAGGCCAGCTTGATGACCTGTGGCACATCACAGAAGAAGTTGTCCAGCTGGTTTGGGCCACAGAAGGGCAAGCACAAGATGAGGGCCACTTGCACAATGGAATGGGCAAAGCCCCCAAGCCACAGAGTCAGCAGCAATGCATAGCAGGCTCTGGGGTTCATGACAGTTGAGTAGTGTAAAGGACGACAGATGGCAATGTAGCGGTCAAAGGCCATCACAACCAAAAGGAACATCTCTCCTGCTCCAAGGAAGTGCAGGAAAAATAGCTGGGTGATGCAGCCTCTGTAGGAGATGACCTTCTTCTCAGAGAGGAAGTCCACCAGCATCCTGGGGGCCACAATGAAGGAGTAGGATGCATCCAAGAAGGCCAAGTTGCCCAGGAAGAAATAGAGGGGAGCATTGAGTCCAGGATCTGATCTGATAGTGAAAATGATAAGAACATTTCCAGGGAGGATGATGAGGTAGAAAATTAAGACTAGCACAAAGACCAGCAGCTGAGCATCTCGAGACTGGGTCAGACCAAGGAGGATGAATTCTGTCACCACTGTGCTGTTTTCTAGTTCCATCATTCCTCAGTCTGCAAAATAAAACAAAAACAAAACAAAGCAAAATGCTATAAACACCACTTCCATTTCACAGCTTCACTCCAGGTAAAAATAAAATTTTCCACAACCAACACACCTTAATTAAAAACAACTTATACCTCCTAACTCTCCTCTTTTGTGGGTAACCTCTCTATCCTCCTAATTCCTAAGACATTGTTCTAGCCAAAAATTCATTCCAGTGGAATCTTGTACTTCTATATAACTGTTCTTTTGGGACTATTGTCCATTGTACTGAGGGTATATTGGAAATTTCTTATTTGAAGAGAAAGAACTATTATTAAGAGTGTCTTTTTTGTGGTTGTAATTGTTTTATTTTTTGGTTAGTAGTGATTTACTACTTCTAATTATCAGATTCTTGGCTAGATTTTGGTTCCTTTATTCTTACAAAAAAAGGGCCTTTGCAGTTGCTTCTCTCCCTCAGTTCCTATGGAATCTTGCAGTCCTGGTAGTTAGCTTTCTTTTTTTGTTTTTTTCTGAGGTTGTGCTCTGATTTGCAGCTCTCGTGCATTCTCCCTCTCAACTGGTCATCAGGATCTCAAGCAAGATCTATATATTTCACCTGACTTTGACATATTAGCCTAGTTATAACCCTGGCTGGGTGCCAGTCCTACATTTTCCCTATATCCTGCTCTTCAATCTTAATTAATATATACTCAGCTTCATTTGCTTATCAAAAATCCACAATCTACTTCTTCCCCAAATCTCAGAATGTTAGCTAAGTGATATCTTTTTCACAGATGTTTTTGCATAATACAAAAAATTCACCAGGATATACAAAATATGTTGACTATCCTAACTAATAAAATTAAAACATAGTAGAGCTGGAATTGGCCATACTGGTCATGTATTCTAATATACTCATTTGAGAAATAAGAAAAAAAGCAATTGAAATTAAATTTTAAATCTGCAATGGATTTATGGCAAGTGATAGACAAAAGAATGGATGTATATTACTCTGCTTAAACTGATTAGGAAATTATTAATTAGTCTTTCATCAATTGGTGTTATTTTATTTAGACACTTAAATAACAAATCATAGTCTTGCTTTGTCTAAATATTTCCCCTTTTCTGTCTATAACTTTGTCTCTTTAAGAATTATAGTCCTGTTGGAAAAGTTGAAATTAAGATTTAGTCTGTATACTACTCTAGCAAAGTAGAATGTGTTCATTCTGTTTGGGGGGGCACAACATAATAAAAATAGTGGAACTTATTTTTATTATTACTATTTGCTATGTGTTTAAAGAAATCTTATATTTCTGATTTTTTTCTAATTTTTCTGTTAGTATAACTGTACATTTTATAATAAATATATATTCATATATTCTGAGGCTATTTCATTGTTACAACAAATGATTTAAAAGATGAAATATTACTAAATATGACACACATAAAGTACCCTTGATTTTGATAACATATACTTTTAAAAGTGCTATGGATAAAGTAAAATATAATTTGGCAATAAAAAGCAATGAAATACTGACACATGCTATAACATGAATGAACCTCAAAGACATTATGATATGGGAAAGGTGGCATCACCAAACATGATATTTGAAAAACCCAGAAAAAGAAAAAGAGACTGAAAGTAGAATAGCAATTGCCTAGGCCTAGGAGTTGGATAAAGATTGACATAATATAATGAGGATATTTTTAGCTTGATGATAATGTTTTAGAATTATATAATGTCAATGCTTGCACAATAGCATAAATTAAAATATGACCATTTAATTGTTCACTGTAAATGGTGAATTTTATCGTGTCTTTTTATATCCATATTTTTCAATGGTGCTATTAAATGTGGGGAGGGGGTTAAATTTCTAACTGAGATTTGACAGAAATTATTGACTTCCCTATATAGAAGATCCAGAGAAAAGAAAAAACAGAATTTAACTCCCTAGAGAACTCATGGGAAATTTAGGCAATATATTGTTTTTTATTTTTGTTTAATTATTATTTGGTACTAGGGACTGAACCTAGGGACATTATATTTCTGAGATACACCCCTCAGCCATTTTATTTCATTTTATTTTTCTCTTTTGAAACAGGGTCTTGCTAGAGTGCTGAGGCTGGTCTTGAACCTGTGATCCTCCTGTCTCAGTCTTCCAGGTACTGGGATTACAGGCATGCAATACCATGTCCAGCTAATATATTGCATCTTATATAACACTTATGAGGAAACATCCATTTGTTTTACGTGACTAATAGCATTTCTAACTAATACCCAAATATTATAAATAAGTGCTTAAACATATGAGCATATATCTGTACATACAAATACATATTCACACATGCATTAACACACATAGTTCAAGAAAATTGAAATAGAAAAAAATGTTTTTCATGCCCTTTGAATTAGTTTAGAAGTGCCCTCCTCTTTACTCACTTACACACGATCGGCCTCCACATTCATACCTCACTTTGCCTGCAGAAATCTGCTCCCAGGAATGTAAGTCTGAGGCTGTTTCTCCTGTTCTCACATTTTGTGCATCCAGTGCTCAATTACGGTTAATCGTCTCATGCTTCTTTGGGTTCACAATTCCAAGACACTGGAAGCACCTGGGAATCACAATTTCTCTCATTCTTTCTTTGTTTATTTCCCACTGCCCATCTCTATTTTCTGTCACCAAGCAGATGGGACTCCATACCACTTAATGTCTTTGCTCTATCTCATGCCCTCTTCTGTCTCATTTTTACACCTCTGTTCCAGAGAGTCCCCAATTGTTCTCATCACAGAGACTGAGGACAGATGTGTGTCAGATGGACATTCCTCTGTACAAAATGAATTTCTGGGGGAAAATGTCCCAAACAGTGGATCTCATAGTCAAGTGTTTTGCTCTGGTTAGGGAAGACAAAGAAGCGTGGTGAGTGTCAGCAGAGACAGAAGACTGGGTGCTTTCACCATCTCTAGTCCTTCTTGCCATTCCTCCTGCTACAGAACTCACTTGGCACTGAAGATGCAGGGTCGGAGCAGTGTTCATGTCCCTACCTTTATTCTCAGAGTGGTGAAGTAATTACTTGGAGAGCATCTGCTCAAGTGTGCCATTGCACGGATTCTCTACAGCTTGAAAATGCTTATCTTGCACTCCAGTGTGGAGCCTTTCCTTCCAGATAGAATCCTCTTTCAAATTTACTTTCTGAACTGCTCAGTAATTACTTCATGTTTCTCACATATTTTACCTTCTCTAACTGGTCTTGAAACAAACGATGTGATTTGTGTTGCATTTTAAAGTGTATCTATGGTTTGAGAATTATTCTTTTTTGCTGAATTACTGTGTTATATCTGCAGTTCAGTCACCATATAATCTTAAGCAAGTAATTTAGTCTTTTGAAATTTGTATTTTAAAACCTATTTAACACGTGTATTATTCTATTCCAAGGAGTGGAGAGAATATCAAAATCAAATAATATGGTTAGTGGACGATCCATGTCTACTTAAACTGAACCTAGACAAATAAATTTAGTGATTAGATAAATTACAATAAAAGATGATAATGAATGCTAGATTAGCAGGTCTTTTGTCATTGCCCAAATGTCAATTCCAAAATTTCAGAAGGATCTAAACAAAGGTTTTGTTATACAGTTCAGTCAGTGTTTGAAAATTGAGTCTTTCTTATTTGGGGAATTCTAAGTAGGAGCCTCACAACTCTCTATGCTAGAATCATGTGCAGGAGAAGAAACACATGTGAGCTGAGTGTGGTTACCAGGTGGTTTGCAAACTCCCAGTCAATGAAGTATGTCCTGAAACTCAGCCTGCCCTTTCTGACATATTGTGATGAACAATCTCTTCATGCACCTTTGGTTTAGGAAGGGGTAAAAAATCAGTCATTCACATTAAAGTCCAAATTATGCTTTAGTTGGTGAATCTCCCTAACCTAATGGCATTTTCACTTCTTAATAATTGTGATATTAAAGGCTTAGACTTTTTTCAAATAATAGTAGGCATCAGACCTGGCATCAACTTTGAGGGGTAGATCAGAAAGTGCTATAAAATTTAAACTGGAGCTTACCCTTCATCTATTTCTGCAGCATTGTCCTGAGTAAATTTCAAGGCAGGAGATATCCCAGACAAATATATGAAATTTTTCTATCTTCCTCTCTATTTCTTTTAAATAGGAAGGATGACAAAAATAAAAATTCACCTTACTAGTAATCCAATGCTACACTCAAACAAATGTCTGTCCCCCTCTGTCTGCTGAAAGAGGAATCAACAGATCATTCCAGTAGTTTTCCTTAAATATATCTTCTCATGTTGGAACATCATGGATTCTGAAATCTGCTCTTCTAATTTATTATGCAATAGAGAATATGCTTTGGGGTTTTATAACTACCTTATGCCTGTATAGTACTACCAATGGGAATAAGTGGAATGTCAATTATAAATAAGCAAAGAAAATGACAAGAATATTTTGTGTTAATTACTCAAAACATGTGACAACTAAGGCCCCACTGGTTCATGATCATTTTTTTTTATTAACTGGTGCATTGTAATCATACATCTGTGTTAGGTACTAGCTAATAAAGGCATATATGCACACATTTCTCATTTAACCCCTTCCCCAATTCACATCCCACTCCCTTGCCCTCCAAGTTCAGTTTACTGATTGACTTTGATATATTTGTGAAAGTACATCATGTGCATTAGGGTGCCACCCCCCCCATCATCCATCTCCTTCAGTTAAGTCAACTTCTTTGTTTATCCCGAGTTTCTCCTTTTCATCTGGAGTCCCTCTTATGCCCCATCTTCTCCCTAGCATCCACATTAGGGAGAACATATGCTTTGTTACTCTTTGTGATTGACTAATTGCACTTAACATAATGTTTTCTAGATCCATCCATTTCCCTGCAAAAAACATGATTTTGTTCTTCTTTATGGCTGAGTAAACTTCCAATGTGTCCATATCCCATAGTTTTGTAATCCATTCATCTTGTGATGGACATCTTGGCTGCATCCATAGTTTGGCTATTGTGAATTGTGCAGCTATAAATATGTGTCCGTCTGATAGTTTGGTTTCCATTCTTTTGGGTAGATACCCAGAAGTGGTATTGCTGGATCATATGGTAGGTTCTTTCCCATTCGGCTGAGGATCCTCCATACTGTTTTCCAAAGTGGCTGCACTAATTTGCAATCCCACCAAAATTGTATTATGGTTCCCACTTCTCCACACCCTTGCCAGCATTTATTGTTGTTCATGTTTTTTTATGATTGCCATTCTGATTGGAGTTAGGTGAAATCTCAAGGTAGTTTTGATTTGCATCTCTTTGATTGCTAATGATGTAGAACATTTCCTCATACGTTTACTGGCCATTTGTATTTCTTCTTTTGTGAAGTGTCTGTTTAGATCCTTTGCCCATTTTTGATTGGGTTATTTGCTTTCTTAGTTGTGATTCTCTTGAGTTCTCTGTATATCCAAGATATTAGTCCTCTATCAGAAGAGTAGCTGGCAGAAATTTTTCCCACTCTGTGGGCCCTCTGTTGAGGTTCTTGATAGCTTCCTTTACTGCACAGAAACTCTTCAGTTTAATGCAATCCCATGTATTGATCTTCCTTTGAGTTGCTTGTGCTTTTGGGGTCTTGTTGAGAACGTTTTTACCTGTGCCTAAGTGTTGAAGTGTTGGACCTATGCTCTCCTCAAGTAGCTGCAAGGTCTCTGGCCTGAATTCCAGGTCTTTGATCCACCTTGAGTTGACTCTTATGCAGGGTGAGAAAGTGGGACTTATTTCCATTTTCCTGCATATGGTTAACCAGTTTTGCCAACACCATTTGTTGAAGAGGCTATCTTTTTTCCAGTGTATATTTTTAGCTCCTTTGTCAAAAATCAGTTGACTGTAAGCATGTGGGTCTGTTTCTGAATCTTCTATTCGGCTCCATTGGTCTATGTGTCTGTTTTTGTGCCAATACCATGCTGTTTTTATTACTGTGTCTTTGTAGTAGAGTTTGAAGTCAGGTATTGTGATATCTCCTGCATGGTTCTTGTTACTAAGAACTGCTTTGGCTATCCTGGGCTTTTAGTTTTTCCAAATGAATTTAAGGACTGATTTTTCTATGTATGTGAGAAGTGACCTTGGTAATTTCATGAGTATTGCATTGAATCTGTAGATCAGTTTTGGGAGGATGGCCATTTTGATGATATTTATTCTGCCTATCCAAGAGCATGGAAGATCTTTCTATCTTCTAAGGTCTTCATCAATTTCTTTTTTCAACTTTTTATAGTTTTCCTTATAGAGGTCTTTTATCTCTTTGGTTAGGTTTTTTCCTAAGTATTTTATTTTTTGGGGTGCTATTGTGAGTGGAATTGTTTTCTGGATTTCTTTTTCAATGGATTTATGGTTGGCATACAGGAAAGCTTCTGATTTTTTAAGATTGATTTTGTATCCAGACACTTTGCTGAATTTGTTGATCTGTTCTATAAGTTTTTTGGTTCCCTGTGTTGGGTCTTCTAAGTGTAGTATCATGTCATCTGCAAAAAGGAATAGTTTTAGTTCTTCTTTCCCTATTTTTACCCCTTTGATTTCCTTCTGTTGCCTTATTCCTCTGGCTAGAGTCTCAAGAACTATGTTGAACAGAAGAGATAATAATGGATATGCTTGTCTTGTTCCTGTTTTTAGTGGAAACTCTTGCAGTTTTTCTCCATTTAATATGATGTTGGCTGTGGGCCTATTGTATATTGCCTTTATGATGTTGAGGTATGTTCTTTTTATTCGGATTCTCTGAAGTGCTTTTTGAATGAATGGGTGTTGGATCTTGTCAAATACTTTTTCAGCATCAATTGAGATGATCATGTGATTTTTGTCTTTGATTCTGTTTATGTGATGAATTACATGGATTGTTTTTTGTATGCTGAACCAGCCTTGCATCCCTGGTATGAACCCGACTTGGTCATGATGTATAATTTTCTTGATGTGGTTTTAAATGCACATTGCTAGCATTTTGTTTAGCAGTTTTGTATCTAAATTTATCAATCGTATAGGCCTATAGTTTTCTTTTCTTGAGCTGTCTTTATTTGGCTTTGGTATTAATGTGATGTTGGCTTCATAGAAAGTGGGAGGGTCCTGTTTCTTTCTATTTCATGGAATAGTTTGAGGAGTATTGGGATTAGCTCTTCTATAAATGTTTTATAAAATTCACTTGGAAAACCATCTGGCCCTGGGCTTTCGTTTGATGGTAA
>PVLC010018092.1:0-32639 GCA_004027655.1 Graphiurus murinus
GAGTTAAGAAGCATATGTTCTCCCTAATATGTGGATGCTAGGGAGAAGATGGGGCATAGGAGGGTCTCCAGATGAAAAGGAGAGATCCTCGATAAGCAAAGAAGTTGATTTAATTGTAGTGGACGCAGGGGGCAGAGGGACGCCCTAAAGCACATGATGTACTTACACAATCATATCAAGGTCACTCACTGATGTGAACTTGAGGGGGAGGGTGGGGGAGGGAATGGGGTCGGAATTGGGGAAGAGGTCAAATGAGAAGTGTGTGCAAATATGTTGTTAACAACTTGTACTTAACAAAGATATATGCTATGTTGCATGAATTACTACAATAAAAAATTAAAAAAAAAAAAGAAATAGTTGAACTCCATGGTTTATTTCAAAGTGTCATAATAGTTGTAGGTCAGTTTTCCTTATATTTTGGCCTTGGTGTCCATTATATCAATCACACCTTAGTACCAAATACTTTAGAATCTTATCATTCCCAGATAGTAAGGAACCTCCTTTCATAGCAGCATGCTATACACCAACCCTGATGTACAGCAAAGTTCTTAGATAATGCTGGTTCTTCCCCCACTACCCTATTACTTATAACATTAGCCAGAAAAGTGTCCAAAAGCTGTCTAGATTATAAACCTCAAAATTGTCATTATCTCATTATTTCTGAACCATTAGCATGTATTTCCTGAGCTCTGGTATTTCCTATTTTTATTTCATTCCAATTCACTAAAAGTGATTGCATTAATAACCTCTTGTTGTTGTACAAGAGTCCCCAAAACTTAGTGGAATAAAATAGCCGTGGTCATTTAGCATATGTAGTAATTTATATGCTTCAGAAATTCAAGTCTATTTCTCTTGGGATCACTCATAAAATTACAGTCAAATTTCAACCAATGCTGTAGTATTTCAAAGATTGTCTAGGTGCAGAACACTGTTTAGCAGGTGGCTATTCACATGGCTGTAAACTGTTTCTCAGTTTCTCTCCATATGGGTCTCAGGTATGGCAGGGGGAAGCGGATAAAGAAAAAGTGTAAGTCTTTGTTCTCACAACATGAAGGCCAGAGCAAAGATTATAAGCTAGCAAGCAGATTCAAAGACCCAACCACAATCCTTTCCACCACACCCCCAGGGACTCACTTTCTCCCACCACACTCCACCAGCCTAGGTTAGTACCAAGGCCACGGTAAATCCATCACAAGAGATTTATCTACTGATGAGATTACAGCCCTAATGATTAAATCATATAAACTCTAAACATTAATATATGAGCTCTTGGAGGACATTTTATATCTAATCATGATACTCACCCAAGCATCACTTCTCTGGAAAACTTTTTTGGCTTTTGTATCTGTTCTGTGAGATATACATCAAAGCATTTGTTGTGATATAGATCTAACTGCCATTAACATAGACCTCTATAACATAACTTCTATAACAGAGTTCACAATGGTTCTTATTCAGTACTCTCTGCCTAGTGTTTAATCAGTGCCTGATATGCCATAGCTGATCATGATATACTGGATGAATTAAATGAAATAAAGAAACACTCCAGATGAAAAGGAGAGACCCTCGATAAGCAACGAAGTTGATTTAATTGTAGTGGACGCAGGGGGCAGTGGGACGCCCTAAAGCACATGATGTAATTACACAATCATATCAAGGTCACTCACCGAAGTGAACCTGAGGGGGAGGGAAGGGGAGGGGTTTGGGGTGGGAATTGGGGAAAGGGTCAAATGAGAACTGTGTGCAAATATGTTGTTAACAACTCGTACTTAACAAAGATGTATGCTATATTGCACGAATTACTACAATAAAAAAATTAAAAAAAAAAGAAACACTATAGTGAATATTTTTGTTCATTCATGTAATAGTGTTTAGAATTTACTTTAGTATGACGATCATAATCATAATCATATAAACTATTCTCTTAATGAAAGTTATTATATTTCTAGGCAGAAAACTGTTTATCATCATGGGCTTTGTAGTCAGATGAATTTTGGTTCAAATTAGGTTTAGTTTTTAAAAATATACTAATTTTATAGGTTTATGTAAAAATTTAATGTATTAATAAAAAGCATTCCTGAAATGCTTAGAAGAATGTCTGATAAATTGCTTTTAATTAATAAATATTAGTCATAATTATTAATACTATCCAAACTTTTAAAAACATAATACATATGTTTCTAAAATATATATATATTTAAAACACACACACTATATATACACACATATACAGATAGACACATACAGATATATATATATTTAATATATACATATCTAAAACATGTATATTGGTTTCTAAAATATTTATATATATTTCCTTTAATCTATAAAATATATCTTTAATTTTGATTTCAAGTTTGCTGAGGGCCTTGCTAAATTGCTGTGGCTGGCTGCAAACCTGTGATACTCCCATTTTAGCCTCCCAAGTCCCGGGATTACAAGAGTATACTACCATGCCTGGCTCAAGAGCAGATTTTAAAAATGATCTTACTAGAATGAAATTATATGTATATATGGAGATCTATATTCTAATTATCTTGATTTAATCAGTCCACAATGTATACATATAATATCACAAAATTAAATAAAATTATTATTTGCCAATTAAATTATTTTTAAAAGTTTTGTGTCACAGTTTAGCCAACATTTATCAAGACTTAGTGCATATTAGAATCATCTGAAGAGCTTTAAGAAATTTTGAGACCCAATCTACCAGAAAAATCAGTTTCATAAGGGTATTAGTGAGTTGTAAGCAACATGATTTCAAATTCTCTTGATGATCTAGTATACAGAAAGTTTTATAATCTAGGTCCTATACCACTAAAGAAATAAGCATATATGTGTATTAATCAAGCACCTAAATATTTTAATATGAGATTATTCTATAACTAAAAGTAAATTAAATGAATTTATATATTATCAGTTCATTTATGTTTCTTCCTGGTTTGATATATCAAACATTCCCTGACTTTAGTGGGAGCTCATTATTTACATTAAAACAATGGTATAGTGGCCTCATGCCACTTATCTGCAATGATAAATTCCTGCCTGGTATAAATACAGTCCTAGAAGGATTTATTTCTATGCTTCTCCTTCTATGATGATGTAATAAATGAAAAGCAGGGATAATGAAGAGGATAGCATAATTAATAGAAGATTGTGCTGATGTAAAACATATCATGAAAGTCCACAATATTAGGAAGAATCAAGAAGACAAGGAGTAAAGTATTAAGTCTAATAAAGGGAAATAAAAATTTAACAGTCTGGAGTAACTGGATTTATTGATTTCATTTTTCTTATATGAGAAAAAAAGGAGAAGAAATATTTCAGTGAAAGATGCTGATAACACAAATCAGGTTTTCTCAGATTAGCTTTGTAGAGCTAGTTATGCTATGCTTTCTTTTGTTATTGCTTTTTGTTTTAAATTTCTATGGTCTTGAATATACTCTGTATCTGAGGTTTAGTTTGCATTGCATGGAGATATTTATTTTCTTCCCTGAGGTCCAGATGTAAAGAGGAGGGAAAAAATCATTGTTATTCTACTTTTTTTGAAATGCTGACATACTAGCCCAATTACTATGGTATCAATTCACTGACTTCTTACAGTGACAAGTTGTCTGCTAAATATGGGTAGTGAATAAAAGCAAAGAATACACCAAAGAGAACACTCAATAAAATCTTAGTATTAAAAATTCAACCACCTTGTGTACAGAATTAAGATTTACACATGCTACAATGAGTTCAAATATGACTGAATATATTGAGAGAAATAGTAAATACTTGATAAAGGGTATGCGGATCCTATTCTACAACTAGGCACTTTCAGTGTTAAATCTCAAATAAAATGTTTAGATTTTGAATTAAGAAAAATTTAAGCATTCTATATATACAACAAACATAACATGATATAGTTATTTGTGTGTCCGTCTTCATATATAGACTGAAAGTTAAATGACAAGATCAGTTATGTTTTGAACATATTATCATTAGTGACTGGTGACAGAATGAGTTTAATACTTTACTCAGATAAATTAATACAATTATTTTTCAATATTCTTTTCCTAACTAAAGATCTACACAAAATATTTAGGGGCTTCTAATGTATAAAGCATTTAATTAATATTTTATTAATATTAATTTTCATATATTTTAAGTCATTATATATCCTGTATTAGAATAGACCACACCAACTTCAAGCAAAATCAGATACTGATTTCAACATTTTTCTCTGAAATTATTCAACTGAAAGGGGATGTGCCCTTATGCCTCTGAACTGGTGACCTCATTGATTTTTGTCTGATGCCTGAAATCTGTTTTGTTACATTTTGGTACAGATCTTAATTCCCACAGATATATGCTTTCTTCTTTATTTAAATTGATCAAACTAAATGTCTCACTGACACACAGATTGAAATTTAACTTTCAGATTATTAGAAGTTTGTGAGAAATGATTTCATTTTTCTTCCATTTATAGCAAACTTCCCTACTCTGAGGCTGTACATAGACCAAGATACCAAATCAATGTGACTTAAAAAGCATATAAAGTGAGATACAATAGGTGCTAGGTGTTTGTATTCTCACTGAGAGTTATGTTAAGTTCTGGGCACTAATCTATCTTTCCGCAGAGGCTGATTTTTTTTATGTATAACTAGTTTTAAATATAATGCTACCATATAATGAAAACAGGATGAATCTCTCTCTGATAATTCTTTCCGTTCACTATCTATTTCCCTATGAATGAGAAATTTCCTTTTATATTATGTGTTCCATTTTTATTCTGTTACTTCTTTTTTCAATAAGCCATTAATGATTTACCATATTTGTTTACATATCTATTGGTTTTGTTTGTTCACATAAGAATTTCTTTCTCAAATTTATTTAGTTTTATAAATTGGCAGATATGATTATATTAATTTATTTATTTTTATAGTTTTATTGGTTTATTTTAATTGTACATGATAATGATATTCATACTTATATGCTTATGTATGCATATAACATTATTAGGTCTGTTTATTATATCTATTCATAATTGCCTGTTCTAAAATTCTTCTATCTCTCATATTATGGTGCTATTGCTATAGTCCTCAAATTTAAATTGTGTTCCACTCTCTGAAAGATAATTCTTATTTCTCCTTCATAGATTATTCAGATTGTTCATCCCATGTCTTAACCTTGACATTTAAAACATTTAATGTGTACTGACCTGGATGGAATTCTTTGGATATCTGTTGTCAGATATCGAAAGAATTCCATTCTCAGTTGAAAGTTTTGCCCTATATTATCTCTGCTATATTATCTCTTCTGTGTCTATGTTACATGTAAATTGAAGTGGGTGTATTAATCACCTCATCATTAATCTAATTGTAGACAACACATGCTGTATTTATTCCGTAGTCTTCGCTGCCAAGCTGTGATGGCATCATAGGAAATTGGTGAGCAACAGAGCTAAAAATCTTTGCCTAATTATCTACACAATCTATGAATAAAATAACTTGATGTAGGTTTTATCTCATTTAAGATGCCTTTAAAGTAATAGTTCTGAACAATGATTAATAAATTCCTTTGCCAATAAATGGGCAATATAATGAGAAGTTACTTGCATAAGGAAATCAGAACATTGAATATGTCCCACATCTTGTATGTGTCTTCTATTTTTTCTTGATCACTATAAACACTGCTTTTAGACTCATATTAAATTCTATCTCAATTTGGATATAAAAGCTTTTATTTGAAATTATTTTTCTATCTGCTATTTCTTATATATTGGACAAAAACTGACACCAACAACCAAGAAAAATATTCAGTTACTGGTAATTAATATTTAGATGTTTTGTTTCTGAAACATTTTTAAAATAATTATATTTTACAGTTTTACTGGAAAAACCAAGAAAAAAGTATATATACAAGTTTTTCTTAATGTTTTATATTGCCATTATTACTATTGAGAAGATAAATGCTATGTTCTTTGAAAGAGGTAGCTACATATTTTAAATTGCTAAATTCTGAGTATTTTATTTGAAATTTTCAGTGCAAATAAATACTCATGGATTATTAAAGTTAGATATGGTTCTTTAACTATGTGCATATATCTGCAACTTAAGTCAATAACAGCCTATGTTGAAAGAATATTATCTCCTTTCAGAACTATAAATCTATTCATACTTAACACATATAAAAAATGTTTTCCAACTTTAAAATATTCACTATAATTAATTTGTTTTATTATACTTATTTACCTTTTGAAAGTTTATCACATTTCTTTTCACATAGCAACAAGAATGACTCTAATAAGAGCTATAGGTAACTCTGGAATCATACAATGACATCTCATTGAAGGTTGTATTCTGGTTGTAAATCTTTTTCTGTTCTAGGACAGGTCATACCTAAAAAGGAAATTGCTTAGAAATGGCATCAAAGCCTCTTATGACAGATTGGATATCGCATGTTCAGCAGAATCTCTTTAACCTGATACCTAGCTTTAGAAAAGCCAAAAGTGTCTAAAATGTTAAAAGAGAAACCTTTAAGAGGGCACTTTAAAGAAACAGCAAGTCTTCTGAAGGTCTAACACAATGTTTATCACAAAATTTTGTCAGGCACCCTATGACTTCTATTCACAAAATTAGAAGAAAGTATTGATAGACCAAATTCATGTATTGATTAGATGTATTTAAAATGACCAAAACTGAAGCTATACAAAATTAAAAAGAAAACTAAGCACAACAAAATTTTACTTTTGAAATGATCATTTCCTAAACAAGCTAGTAGTCTCAGATTTCAAAAATCCATTTAAAATTAAAATAAATTGTAATCACAGTAGTAAATATTATGACTTTGTCGAAAATGAGACCATAATAATGGAAGATTCCCTCCAACTTTTATGGACAATCTCTCTGAAATCCCAAATATTACCGCAAATAATTTGTGGGTCCATTAGTAAATCTCTCTAACACACCTCTTGATCTTTCTTCTGATTTATTTCAGTCATTATTTAGGCACAAATTTATCTCACATTTAAAATCAAGCAAATCAATGTCCAGATGAAGTTGTGCATGCCTGTTATCCTAGCAACTTGGAAGGCTGAGGCAGGGGAATCATAAGATGAGGCCAGCCTCAGCAGCTTAGGAAGACCCTGTCTCAATATAAAAGTTAAAAAGAGGCCTGGGAATGTAGCTCCATGTTAGAGCTCCCTAGGTTAAATCCTGAACACTTCCAAAAACAAAAAACAAAACAGTAAGATATATTGTGTGTGTGGTATTGGGGACTGAGGCAGTACCCACCTCTGAGTTATACCCCCAGCCCTATTTTATCTTTTTTATTTTGAAAGAGTATCTCATTAAATTGTGGAGGGCCTCCCCAAGTTGCTGAGTCTGGCCATGAACCTGCAATCCTCCTGTCTCAGCTCTACATGCATGTGTCACCATGCTTGGTAGAAAAATTTTAAAATAAATTATATTACAAATATTTCAGGTCACATAGAAATATCTGAGAAGATAATACAGGATACTGCAAAAATAACTATATCTACTACCCAACTCTGTCGAGTGTTATCATTTTCCATACCTAAAATATATATAATTAAAGACATAAAGTAGTTCCTCCATTAGTCAGGATCCAAAATAGCTCTCTTTCTCTGATATCTTTCCTATCCTTCTCTCAGCAGAGAAAATTTTGTATTCGATGATCTTAATACTCATGTTTGTTTTTTGGATCTATGCATTCCATTCTGTTTTGATATGTTCCCTCTTTATGCATTCCATTCTGTTTTGATTATGTGTTCCCTCTTTTGCACACATCATTTGATATTGTTTTTATGTTTCAAATTTTATATGAAAGTGGCAGCATACTGAAAGTTCTGGTTCAACATTATTGTATAAGAATTATTTTACATAAGAATCTCTGAAGAGTGCCTAGTTTGTTAATTTTTACAGCATTGTCACATGCATCCCATGATATTAACAGGTACAATTGTGTACAAATAGAGATCTTAAATATGTGTATTCTATTTTAATATTTACTATTGCAAGTAAATATTATTGAATTATTATTGAACATTATTGAACAGGTGTCCATGAGGACATTTCTAGAAATTCTGAAGGGCATACTCAGAATAGAGTGAATGGAATGTCTAGCTTGCAATTTTATCCTTAATTATAAATTGCTTTCCCAGGAAGTTATAAAGGTTGACCTTCCATAGAAATATATGATAGTTTGCATTTCTCTACAAGCTTAAATACCTTGGCATTTACATATATTTTAATTTGTGCCAATTTGAGGGGTAAGAGTACTATTTAAATTTGCCTATATCAGACTTCCAGAGAGAATACATGTTTCTAAATGTTCATTAGTCTTTCAACTTACCTTTATCAATCAGTACTTTCACATTATTTATATTTCTCTTGGTCTCTTTTTCCTCATGTTAATTAAGGTGGTCTATATATTTTCTGAACATTAAATTTTGTTATTTATTGAACTACAAATGTATTATCTGAGTCTGTGCTATCTTTTTTTAAGTTTTATTATTGTCTTTTAAAAATAATTATTTCTTTGTCTCCTTTAAGAAACTATTTGTTATAAATTAGCATATATCTTCTCTTAATTAAAAATGTTACTTGTCATAGTTAGATCTGCATATGTATATATATAAAACATACACTATATATATATCAAATAAATAGCTATGTATATAGTTATTTTGTTCCATTTATAAAACAAAGTATTTCAACATTATATATTGAACATTTAGCCAGGTGTAGTGGTACACATCTCTAATCCCAGTACTTGGAAGACTGAAGCAGGGGGATGAAAGGTTCAGGGCCAGCCTCAGCAACTTAGAACATTTCAAAATAAAAATGTAAAAGATTAGAGGGTGTAATTCAGAGGCATAAAGTTCCCTGGTTCAGTCCCTAATACAAAAGGAAGAAGAAGAAAAAGAAGAGAGGAGGAGGAGGAGGAGGAAGAGGAGGAGGAGGACAAATAAAAAAAAATACATTTTCAGTGACTTGCAATGCCACCTTTGTAGTTTATATATAAACTACATATATATAAATGTAACTATTACTAGGGATTCTGTCCATATCACAGAGTGTTCTGTATCAAAGGATTTTTGCATTCTTTATCACAGGTATTTTTCACTCTACATAATTACACTAGATTTTAACGTGATTTTATATCATGAGGAAATTATTTTTTCTTCTTCAAAATACTTATTTATTTTACACAGCAATGAGAATAAATGCAATTAATTATATTTTGATAAAATGATTGAAATGCACAAACCTAATATTGTGTAAATGAAGACAGATAAAGAAGACTATATGCCATATAATTCCATTTAAATAAAATACAAAAGCAGGCAAGCTAGTCAGTGGTGTTAGAAGTCAGAATTATGGTTACTTGTGGGGAAAGACATGACTAGGTCATATTGGGAGTAAGTGGGTGGCTCTTAGCTTTTAGTTTTCTTATTTGCATGTAGCTTAGATGAGGGGCTCACTTTGTAAGAATGTATTGACCTATGTATTTTTCTATTTTTATGTGATAACTAAATAATTTACATAAAATCATCCTTTGGTATTCTTGACAATAGTGCTCATTCATTGCTGAGAATTTCTTCTCTCTCTATTCCCGACATACAATGTTATTACTGCCTAAACTCATTATAATATGATTTCTTCCCTCAGGAAACTATTGAAGATGCTTTTGCTAAATTCACCAATAAGTTTGCTTTAGTAACAGGCAATGGAAACTATCGGTAGAAACTGGTTAGTTGTTCTTTCAATAGTATAGGCCATGGCTGAATGCCTTCCTTAATGAAGTGTGGTCTTCCCATAGGTTTTAGGATAACAGAATTTCTTCCCTTTATACCTACACTTCAGGCCACTCTTTCAGTGTTTATCAATGCCCTGCCTAGTCTTGCCCACACAAAAGTGACCATTTCTTCCTAAGCCTTTAATCTGCTTGAACTCTAATTTCCCTTTATGGTTATGCTCATTGCCAGCTCTTCAATTGCCACCTATATATTGTGTGTATAAATAACTCTAAAGTCAAATATCAAATGAGATCCAAACTTCGGGTCTCCAGATACAAGTCCAGTGATTGTGTATATTTACTTTGTCATCAGAGAGTAATCCTTATAGAATTCATTTTCAAACCATTTTCTCTTTCAAAGTTTTAGAAGCTAAACATCTGAAAATTTTCCTGCATTTCTATCACTCCTTTTATAGTCGGTGCCCAACAAATAATTTTCTGCAATAACACGAGTAGAGAATTAAAGATGGAAACAACTTCTTTGGCATGCTTCTCTGAAAGAGTCAGGTCGATGCTCCCTTCCTGTGCATATGAGTAGGTTTGGTGTTTGCTTTTACCAACAGAATCTAGAAGAAGTGATACTGTGCCTGCTTCTATGCTGCAGATTTAAGAACAGTTTTTATTTTATCTCTATTGGTACATCTACTTTGGAGTAATCCAGTTTCCAAGGGAGAATTTTGACTACCATGTAGCGAGAAAGCCAAAGTTATCATGTGGAGAGCACTTAGAGAAATGCCTGGCATGCCCTCAGTTATTTCATCTGTCTCAGCCCAGTGAACTCAGAGGCCATTATGTTAAGTAAAATAACCTTGATATGGAAGGGAAAATACTGCATGATCCCATTCACTTAGAGATCATCTCCGAATCTAAAAAAAAGTTCATCTCCCAAACTAGACAGTAGAATAGTGGTCACCAGAGGTTATGTAGCGTTAAGAGGGAGTGGGAGGAGAGGCTGGTCAATGAGTCCAAAGTTACAGTTAAGAGGAACAAGTTCTGGTATTCTAGTGTACAGTGGAGTGACTATTTAACTGTAATGTTTACTTCAAAACAGCTAAAAAAGAAAATTTTGAATGTTTTACCACAAAGAAATGATAAATATTACAAATGATAAATATACTAATGACCCTGATTTGAATACTATCCAATGTATGATTATCAAACATTACACTGCACACCACAAATCTGTTAGTATATGTCAATTAAAATGAAGAAAATTAAAAATTAAAAACGTACAAAATATGCTTTAAACGTATTGTTCTCTCTAGTTATCCACAAAATAATTTTGCATTTTAAAATTACATAGAAAAGCCTCTTTGTAACCTGCTTATAAATCTCTTCTAGCATCCTATCTCATTATTTTCCTCATTTATTTCAGCTTTTAGTTTTCTCCATATTTTAATTTAGTTTCAATATACTTATCTATGCACAGTCTTTCCTTTCTACATTCAATGTTCTCATTTGTTTTAGGATGAGTATTCCTAGGAACAAGTGTTCCTTTAAAGTTCTTTAGCAGGGATTTAAAGTCTCATGAGGCTGAGGGACTGGTTTAGTCCCCAGGACATCCTCTGAGCAGGTCTGTCAAAGCCTTCATTACCCTGCTTTGGTTGAGTGTGTTATTCTGTTATTCTCCCCTACAATGCTCTGAGCTCCCTTAGGGCAGTGACTGGGAAACTCTTGCTGTGACTTTTCCAACCTCAATCAAGTTCTGATCATGTCGTATGAGCTGCAAAAATAAGTAGAGAAGAAATATGTAAATAAATACATGGTGATCCTAAAAAGATTTCCTGTGTAACTATACTGAAAATGTAATTTTATAAACAAATACACAGAGAATTCCTGTTTTAAAAATTCTGTTGCGTTCATTTTTATAAAATACCTACTAATGTATATTTTCTCAAAATTAATATCTACCACTTACTAAGTCCTCCCTTTGTGATTACCACTATACCTGTTCCAGTTCATTTAATTTACACAACAGTTCCATGATGTAAGGCTTTTCCATTCACATTTTATAGATGGAAAAATTGAAGTTCAAGGAAGTTAAAGACTACACCTACGGTCACATGGCTGCTCATAGGCAAATCTAGGAGTAAAACACTATTGTCTTTCTCAAGACCCCACCCTCTGGACTGAACTGCCTCTATTTCATTGACTTATGACTGTTGTGGCAAGAACACTTAGCATAAGATCTCCCCTCTTTAAAAAAATAAAATTTAGTACTCAAAGTGTTATTGTAAACTAAAAGCACAATGTTGTAGAGCAGATATATAGAATTTACTCATCTTGAAACAATTGAACCATATACTTAGCTCCCCATTTCTTCTTAGTCCAACCTCTGGTAACATTGTTCTACTTCTTATGTCTATGAGTTTGACTATTTTAGATATTTCTACAAATGTTCTGCAAAAACACATACATACATACATACATACATACATACATACATACATATATACATACATACAAATGTCCATGGATTTGCTTTAATTCAGGTGAGAGAAATTTGCAGTAATTAATTTTTATTCTTTTTAGCATCTATAGTGTTCTCTCAAGCCATGTCATTATAATGCAGAAATGTGATTTTAAGAATATTAGAAGGTAAAATATTTTGCTTTTAGGGGATCTCTGTAAATACTATGATTTTTATTTTATTTTTAATAAGTGATAAATTTGAGTTGTTCACAAGCACAAGTTTAGCATTATCTGTCTAATCATCTTTCTGTGTTGTTGGTAAATATTCTGAGTCCCTACAATGTTCATTGTTTTTTAAAGATTGAAAAAAAATGTGTTCAACCAATAATGGGTCAGTTATGAAGTCAACTAGCCCCTTCATGTCTGAATTCACCCTAAGCTACAAGTCCTTCTCAATTTGTTTATTTCAATTAATTCAAATATGGTTCTAAATGAATAAATTATTTCCAAGATAACCTACGCCAAGCTTTATACATCATGTATAGACAAGCTCTGTACAACAGGCTGGTAGAAGTCATTCAGTTCTATTCAGAACCATGCTGTTTTCCCATTCCTTCTTATTTTCTCAGTTTTCTTCAGATGTATTAGTAGGCTTTAAAGAATATATCTGAATCTTTACCTGGGCTCAACTAATTAAAATGTGCCTTGTTATATATCCCCTCTAGAAGAAAAAAAATAAGAAATTCTGCTGGGTTATTCCTTGATATCAGATATTATAAGACCAAAACGTGTTTCTTTTCACATTGATACAATTTGAAATGACACACAAAAATATTTTTCATAATATCTTCCATATCTTTATCACATTTGATCTTTGCATAAATTTCAGAAAAAATATATAGTTAAGTTTACTCAATTTGTGCCTTTATAAATAATATAAATGCATTGCTTTCATTTCTGGAGTCCAGAAAGGCCAAATGAAGGCAGTGGCAAGTTCAAATTCTTACAAGGGCCCAATGTCTGCTTCAAAGATGGCGCCTTCAAAGGCACAACCTCAGCAAGGCATGGTGGAGCACACTTGTAATCACAGTACTTGGGAGACTGAGACAAGAGGTTCACAGGTTCAAGGTCAGCTTTAGCCATTTAGAGAGAAGCTTAGCAACTTAGCAAGACCCTGTTTCAAAATAAAAAGGAAGGAGGGGATGTGAGTCTAGCTCAGATAAAATGACTCTGGGCTCAATCCCCAGGACAAAAAGTAAAATAAAAGCTGTGATCTCATATGATAGAAGAGACAGAAAGAAAAAAAAATAGTCTAAGCTAGTTTTCCCACAAGTTATTTTAAAAAGCACTAGTCCATACATTAGGGTGAAGCTCTCATTATGTAATGGCTTCTCAGTAAAATCCACCTTTTAATAGAACCACAATGGGGACTAAGTTCCAACATGAAATATGGAAGGTTGCAATCATACAAGCCATAGCAGTAATAGATTTCAAATGTGTGTGTTAGAAATCTCAGAGTGAAAGTACAATGACTTATCCAAGATTAAATTAGAGCCAACAATAAAACCCAGAATTTCTTTCTGTCAATATAGAATCCCAAAAGATGCAACAAACAATTGCAAACATGCTTGTTATTTGATCACCACAGTGTCTGAAAACATGGTATTTTTCTAGCCATTCATGGGTAATAATGAGTGTTTATGCATATTTGACAATTTACTAAAAAGTTCATCAAGGGAATAGAATACATCATTAATTACAAAAGTACAAAAATATTACATTTCCATATATTTGGCATCCTTGTATCTTCTAAACCAATCTCTATTATGAATTAAAGCACATGTTTTTCATTGTTATTATTTATAATCCTGAATGTTAAATGCCTTGTTCACACATTTAAACAAGAATCATAGACAGTGAAGCTTTATTTTTTAGGTCATAGTGTCATGGAAATATGCCCATGGAATAAAATCATAATAAATATAGTTATTAATGTTAATATATACACTGTTTTTTACTGATTACATTTCAAAATCAATCAATGTCATTCAGTACAAAGACTTCAATTATTTATTAATCATGCAACAGAATTAATAATTTTATATCAGGGGGTTAAAGCTCCCATTTGTAAAATTTTGGGAAAAATGCATTAGACTACCATACAAATTTGACTATTAATATGTGAGAATCTTATATGAATAGTAAAAATGTTTTCCCCACAGAAATGAAACTACTGATATGAAAAAAAAGTTATTAGATTTTTTTCTCCATCTGAAGGGTTTGCACAGATGTAAAAATGTGTAAATATTGCCATTTTTCACTCTATGAGAGTTTTTCCAATACTAAGAATCATGTGGTAAAAAATGAAATTTTAGAAAATTGATCATAATTTGAATAATTTTTCTAAAGTTGAACATGATTTGGTTCATCACTAGTTTTGTCAGTCTAGTAAGTAGCTTTAATTATTCAATATACGGCTATGATGTATTCCATTCCACTTAGTATTTTACCAAAGCTATAAATAGGTTATTGACATAAGAAAAAATATGTATGCAGGCATTCTTTTTACTTTTACCTACATGAAAATATGGCCACTTTTCCTATTACACTGATATAATAATTGAATCTAAAGGAGTTAGTTAAATCATTGCCACTGGAAGTATAGTAGTTTTAGATCAAGTTTTCCACATAGTTTATTTATTTATTTATTTATTTATTTATTTATTTATTTATTTATTTATTTTTGTGGTACTACGGATTGAACTTAGGGGCATTCTACGTCTGAGCTACACCTTCAGCCCTATTTTTTATTCTTTATTTTGAAACAGGGTCTCACTAAGTTGTGGAATGCCTCACTAGGTAGCTGAGGCTGGCCACGAACCTAGATCCTCCGGTCTCAGCCTCCCAAATGCTGGAATTATAAGTGTGCGCCACCACGCCCAGCTTGGCATAGTTTTAAATAGACTAAAAATTCAATTTCTTTAGAGCTTTGTTATAGGAAGAGGCATCATATTACACTTTATCAAATACACTAACAAAAAAGATGCATGCCTAAGAGTCAGATACATATTAAGAGAAATCAGACCAGCTGTTTAACAACAACAACAAAAAGTAAATACAATTTTATCAAGTATGGAAGCCAAGTTAAAAAAAAACACACACACAAAAAAAACACTAAGAAGATAGAAGAATGGAGATTTTAAGAAATTGCTCCAATGCAAAGGGAAAAGGGAAATACTGAATGAGGGTCCTTTAAAATTTAAATTCTGATACTTTTTTTTGGCACCAGAGGCTGAACTCAGAGGAATTCTACCCCAAGCTACTCCTCCAGCCATTTTTATTTTTTGTTTTGAAGCAGGGTCTTTCTAGGCCACTGAGAAGCTGACTAAATTGCTGAGGCTGGTCTCGAACATGCCATCTTCCTGTATTAGCCTCCTAAGTATTGGGATTACAGGCATGCACCATAACACCCAGCTAAACTGTGACTCTTGAGAATGAGCTACTATGATATTGTTGCCAGTATCTTGTGTCCCTGAACTCAAAGTTCAGTCTTTGTGGAAGAAAGATCAAGACTTCTAAGAAGAGAATACTAGCCAACTGATACTAATGTCTTTAATGGGCAAATTAAACCTGTAAAGTTAAAAATCATTGAAAAAAGCATTCAGTGTTATTTTGTGAATAAAATGCCACATCCAAGATTTATAAACCATGCCAGGCTCATGCTTACAGAAACATAAAGCAAAACAAAAAGGAAAAAACTAGAAGAGGGAAATTCCTTCTTCCAAAGAGTTTACCAATTCCTATTAATGGAAATTAATCAGAAGCAGCTGGCAGACTAGTGGTTGTTTGACAGAGTTCCAATTTCAGCATTATTGAAGTCATAAATAGAAAAGTAGATTTGAAGCTGAAACAATAAATAAAAGATGACAAATAAAGGATTAGTTTAAAAGATTTTATTATTAGGAATATATATTTATGTTTATGTTTATATATTATATACTTATATGTTATATATTTATATATCCTAAATTCTGTTTGTGTGTTTGGGCATATGACTGCCAATACACACACACACATATAAACATATCACACATGCAACATACACATTTTGTTTATATATATATAACTATACATAGCTTAATAATAGAAATTATTTCTGAGTACCTGTCATTAGGCAATTCCTCACTGTGTCAAATGCTTTGTGTCAAATGCAACGTGTCAATGTATTGTGTCATCAAATGTTTTTCCTGCCAGATTTTTTATGGTTTTGGTACTGTACCTTCTTTCTATGGCCATAATCCTCCCATTGAGAATGCAAATGTTTACCTTTTGCCATTGCATATTAAATACACACACACACACACACACACACACACACACACACACACACACATATATATATATATATAACTTGCCTTGCATATTAAATACATACATATAACATATATATATATATATATATATATATATATATATATATATATAAAACTTGCCTTTTATTTTTATCTTCACTGTCTTTACAGGGGCTCACAAGTGTTCACTTTAAGTCTCAGAGGAAACCTACCTTGGACTTTGGGACTTTTCAGCAATGCTGGAACTGTTAAGACTCTTAGAGAGGACTAAATGTATTTTGTATTCTGAGATGGGCTTGAACTCTTTAGGGACCAGGCACACAATGTTCATGGTTAGATTTAAAATATCCCCTAAAGAGCTCATGTATTAATATTCAGGGTTGATACAGTTGAGTCATGAGGATTATAATCCCAGCATTGGATAAATCCATTGTAATAGATTTTTCTGAGTGGTGGTCCAGAATGGTAAAGTGTGGCTGGATGGGATCCATCCCCCGGTGGGGGGAGGGGTTGAATATATGGTTATATATGGTTCTCCCTACTCCTGCTCTCACTGCTTCCAGCCTCCAAGATGTGAAGAGCACAGCCCATGTGCTCTCCATAACTCTGCCTCCCACTGCAGTGCGATGAGATCCACAGTCCACAGCCTCACATGGACTGAACTTGAAACTTAAGAAAATAAATCTTATTTCCTCTAAGTTACATGGTCAGGTCTTTAGATTATAGGTGTGAGAATGCTGACCAGAAGAGTGTCAAAATTAATTTGAATTATAGAATATACAATTGTTATCCACAGAGAGCTGGAGAATTGCTTGTTGCAGAAAACATAGAGTTGATGCCAAAAATTTAAAAAATTTAAAAAATTTTTCTAATTAAAAAAATTAGAAAAAGTTTTGTTTCCTCATTTAATGTATGAAAAGCATTTTGACAAAATTAAATATTAAGAAAATTATAGATAAAAGAAATCTTTAAAAATGTGACTAAAATCACTTGGAAAAATGTGTTGATAATGTTAAGGAAAAAATCATTTCAGTTAAAGATGAAAATCTAACTATTAACATCACTAAAATAGCAATGGTATCTATTCTCAATGTGTCAAACCAAGATTTTATTGGTGGCCGTGGCCAGTTCAATACAGCAAGAAAGAAGAAAGGTGTGCTGACAAGAAAAGATAAAATAAGCTATATTTATTTGGCAATAATAATTTTTTTACATGTAAGGTACCAGAAAATCTACCAAGATACTACTGAAATTAATAGATATATAGTATAAAATATTGGACTACAATGTGAATTTACAAAACAATGTTGATGTTGTATAACTGATCAACAAACCTCAAAATTCAAATATATGTTCAAATGAGGTAAAAATAGTAACATACTTAGGACAAACTTTAACAAATGCATCAAATCATTTACATTAAGAACTTCAATATATTTCAAAGAAGAATTAATAAAACCTAAGTTAAAGAGCAATATAAAGCCGGCGTGGTGTCTCACACTTGTAATACCAGCATTTGGGAGACTGAGACTAGACGATCTGGGTTCGTGGGCAGCCTCAGCTACCTAGTGAGGCACTCCAAAACTTAGTGAGACTTGGTTTCAAGATAAAGAATAAAAAAAAAAAAAATAGGGCTGGAGGTATAGCTTGAAGGTAGAACGCCCCTGAGTTCAATCCCCAGTACCAAAAAAATAAATAAATAAATAAATAAAAGCAATATACCATGTTTATGAAGAAGAAACTCAGCTCAATATTGTTAAGGTGTCACTTCTCCTACTATTTTTTTTAATTTAGAAGAAAATATTAAGCTGAATGTCAAATGTATACGAATATTCAAAGACTATAAAATACCCTAACAAGCCAGGCGTGGTGTCACACGCTTGTAATCCCAGCATTTGGGAGGCTGACACCAGAAGATCTGGTTCGCGGCCAGCCTCAGCTACCTAGTGAGGCACTCCGCAACTTAGTGAGACCTGGTTTCAAAATAAAGATTAAAAAATAGGGCCAGGGGTATAGCTCAGAGGTAGAATGCCCCTGAGTTCAATCCCCAGTACTGCAAAATAAATAAATAAATAAAATACCCAAACAATATTACAGTGAAGAAAAAGAGGTCACAGGAAGTGAGATTGTGCAGAGACTGCCAGGAAAGTCTTTGCAATTTGTAATACCGTTATTTACTAGAGTCTCTTAAAGTAATGACAAAGCCAGAGGTTAAAAAAAAAAAAAAAAAAAAGAAAAGGCTATGAACCAGGGTCTCTGGATAGAGGGAAGAGGTGATATGGTGAGGAAGAAGAGAAAATGTGGCCTTGTGAAGGAAAGGGGTAGTGTAATTGAAGGACAAAGTCTGCGACAGAATTGATTTTGATATTTTTATTTTAAAAAGAGTATGGCATGGCATACACAGAGGGTTTTCTTTTCATTATCTCAAAAATATAAAGGTGAAAACTGTGAATAAATATGGATATGGTAATAATGCTGTCACAGAGAAGGGATTGTCTATGAATTTTTTTAATATTTTAAAATTAAATTTATTCTTAACTGGCATCTAAAAATTTAAATTTCAAGAATAAACTAATTTACTTTTTAATGACATCTATACTGAAATATATAGCCTCTTTTTGTATCATTTTTTTCTCCCCTTTGTCAGTCTTGGTTTGATATTTTTCAGCTGTAAAGCATGTCTATTTTTTTTCCAACTATGATTATCTTCTTTATATCTGTGGTCCCCGAAGAGGCAATTTACGAAAGTGTCTAGGATTTCAGTCATCCCATTCTCATCTTGATCTCTTACAAGCTGCTTTCAGTCCTCTGTTTTCATTTAAGACTCCTCTGTGAGGCAGCTGCTGCCCTTAGGAAATTAGCTGCACCATGTTTTCTGTATATTCCCAAACGCTCAGTCTCCTTCCATATACCTACTCATGATCTCCCTGCCACTGCTCTGTGATCCTCATTAGAACTTGAGATTCTTCCTACTTGAGTGCCCAACATATTTTTTACTCCATTTCAATAACATCCCTGTCAGAAACCTAACTGCAATGAAATAATTCCCTTTCTCTTCCCAATATAATATCAATTATTTTCCTAGTGATTTCCAAGTTTTATTCACACTACATATCTATGTTTATTACCCTTTCCTGTTATCTTTCATTCTTTTCCCATTAGTCATTATCTTGTCCCTGTGTTCAATACTATATGATCTTTCATTTCTATGGCTGTTTCCATTCATGACATGTTCTGCTTTATTCAATTATCTACACCTGTACCTGTGACATCCTCCTATATATTCTGTTGCCATCTAAAATTTAATGTGACAAGGTCAGACTCTGGAAATTTCATCCTAAATATCCTAGTACTCTTCTTAACTTCATTACTCTCTCAATTTTATAAGTGTGAAACTTGGACATCAATTTTAATATCTTTAAACCTCTCTTTAAAGCCCTTTTACCTTTTTTGACCAATGTACTCTTTTTTTTTTTTTGAGGTACTGGGGATTGAACTCAGGGGCATTCTATCTCCGAGCTATACCCCCAGCCCTAGTTTTTATTCTTTATTTTGAAACCGAGTCTCACTAAGTTGCAGAGTGCCTCACTAGGTAGCTGAGGCTGGCCGCGAACCCGGATCCTCTGGTCTCAGCCTCCTGAATGCTGGGATTACAAGCATGCGCCACCACGCCTGGCTCCAATGTACTCTTAATAAAAATACTTCCTTCCTAATTCCTTCATTTAGAATTTTTTAAATGTCCTGATTTTTATGCTTAGCTAGCGTGCGTTGGTTTTCCCTAATGTTTCAATTTCTCACCGATTCTCTATTATCTCCTAATAATTCACATATTTTATTATTGAAGTTAATATACTTTTGTACAAAGAAATATATTGTAGCTTTATTTTAGTATTTTCTATTAATTTCCTAAAAATAATAAAATATATCATCACTCTTAGTTCTGTATCTAATATATTCTTATATTATTAATATATTCTAAAATTTTTGTCATAATCTTATGTTCCCTTAATATTTTTGATCTGTAATATAACTGGAGTATTTTTCCCCTCTTACTGACATCCTATTTAAACCAAAATAATCTATAGGATTTATTTAGATAAAAAGGTACATATTCTAAAAATAAAATTACTGTAACACTCCAAAATTTCTAAGATAAGAAGATGTTCAATAAAATTTCAAATTCCTATAAAAGTTTATAACTATTAAAAATGATGTGTTCGAGATTGGGTGAAGAAGGTACATTCTTTAAATAATCTTTCAAATTTCCTTCTCTGTTTCAATAGTTATACTCTACAATTTTTACAAATAACCTTGAGTTTCATTCATAATTATTTTTCTGTAAGAAGTGTTCATCTAAATATTTTTCAATGAACTAATTAAAAGTAATATTATATATAATCTTGATGTATTCAATATTAATGAATAATATTTTAAATCATTTTATTAATACATTGCAATTATACATTTTAGTGAGGTTCAATGTGATAAAAAATACATATATACAGCTCTATTATTGATATTTATATATGTGTGTGTGTACATGTGTGTGTAAAACACAGTTTTCAGGCAGTATCTTACCTTTTGAAATTTGGGTAATATTTTGAATTTTGCAAGGGAAAAATTTGTACAGCAATTCCTAAATAATATTTATACTAATATACCATTAATAGATTGCTTTGAAAAAGGAAAGTGTTTATGCCATGCTGATAAACACATTGATAAATTTTTATGAAAGTTCTCTCTAGGTGTTAGATTATTAACTTCTATCTCAAGAACACTAACTTATTAGAAAGATAATTTCAGAATATCTAATATGCAAAAGAAGTATAGCAGTGTATTTCATCTTAATATATCTGCTATATATAGGAATACAAATGTATATTCACGTGTACATAATTATTAATGAAGTATTGTTGGATCACTGTGGAAGTAACAGAAAGCCATTTGCTATATGGTTTCCTGGGAAAAAGTACTAAATTATTACTCTTCCAGTTTGCTGCTAGACCTAAACTGTTATTTGAAAATATTGAATAACTTTTATGCTTGAATATTTTATTCTAATTAGAGTTAAGCTTCTAACCATCTAATTAAAAATATCACCACAACTAAAACTACCTCATATGTAGTAACAGAGAAAATAGCACTTTAGGTTCTAATCAAGTTAATGAGTTCCCTTCCTAATTTCTTTAATTTTTCCAAAAAAAAAAAATGAGATTTTTGTTAACACATCTTTGCTTCCAAACTTTCTGTTTATTGAAATCTAAGGATTTTTTAAAATATAACTTTGGAGTGGACATAATATGTAAAATCTCACTAGGTAGCCAAGTATAGTATTCAATAGATAGAGAAATATTATATAAATTAAAGAAATGGGATACTCTACCTGCTTCTGATCACACACACACACACACACACACACACACACACACATACACACACACACACACACACACACATACACACACACACACACACACACACACATTTCCTTCCAAACAAGCTCTGAATAAGGATCCTAACAGCTGTATTTTAAATTGGCAGAAAATGAACTCAGTAATTTCAAAGTGTTAACTTGGATAATGTAAACAAAATTTTTTGGGAAGTATTTTCATTTTATTTTACAAACTGCTAAGTCAACATAGCTATATGGATTTCAGTTACAGAATCAATTTTCTCTAAAAATAAACTATCTTCTATAATTTCTTGAACTCAAGGATTTTTTTTTTTAATCTCTATCTTTTCAAAGACAAATTTAACATGGTTTTCCTTCTGATTTATAAGACGAACTTTACAACAATGTCTAGGTAGGCCTTGGCTATTTTTTTGTGTTTTATTCTTACAGACAAAAAAACCCCCTAACATTCTTTATGTTCATAGCTAGAGATAGAAACAAAGAAATAAACTGGAAGGAATTTTTCAGCCAGTGAATATTTTCAGACTTTGCCTTGATATTCCAGTATTTGTTTCTTTTTAGTTTGTTTCTATGGAAGTTCCATGATGCAACATTTTATTTCCTAGAATTATATATTCTCATTTAAAGATGCATACAGCAAAAAAAAAACCCTGTAAACTTTTCATATGTATACATTTTCTAATCACTTTTATTTTATTTATTCTATTCACTGCTTTATCAGAAAATATTTAAAAATTATTTATGTACTGAAAGTGATATATACTTGGATAGTCAGAAAACACACTTCCTTTTCAGAATTATTAAGTCTTATCTTTGCTTGCTAGATCTCAAGTAAATAATATTCTGTTATTAATAATATTCAGAAAGTATCACATTTAGAATATCATTTATCTCTTATTATAAAGAATGTGTTGTATCTAGCAGGGATACTTATACAAGTAAGCCACATGACTTAATTATCTTTATGTTATTTCCATTTGGGTGATTGAAATAAAAGACTTTTTAAAAGGTATTTTGGACTCATACTATTCTTTTTAGTCGTATTGTTTTCTAGGAGATTTTGAGTGAAAATATATAGATCAAATGCATAAATACATCATAATCTTTGTACAGATGGCTTGAAAAGCCCAGATGTACATAAAATCACTGAAGAATATATATTGATTATAGGGATGGGTCTAAAATGAATACCTAAGGAAGTCTCCTATCTAATGACTTTACAAAATGTTTCAAAATAAATATAGATCTTATTTTACCATATTTTTTATTAATTAAATTCTCTTCTAATTTAGTTTTTAAAATTGTAATCTGTAGGTGAATATGACCCAATAGTCATAATTAAAGTGTCATTTAGAGTAGTTCGTTATGAGAGATCAAGCCTTAATAAAGAGTCATGAGGAAAAATGTAAGGACTCAAAATAATGGCAAAATTGAGGTCACAAATGTTTATTTCATAAATAAAATGGAGCCACATTTCTCACAAACATTTAACAGATCAAGTTGGGGCTTTCTTTTCAGGTTCTGTTAGTATACACATTTTCTAAAGATTTTCAGATATTATCTACTTTTAAATTTTTTTATGCTTGTAGTGTATAAGTATATGTTGTTTATAAAAATAATCAGAGCATCAATTTTGTTTTAATTCTCTCAGTTCTACTCTAGTAATAAGTTTTTTTTTTTTTGGTTTATATTCTTTTATTTTAGCATATGGATGTCAAATAATAACATTTGAAAACAACCATAAACAAATAAACAAATTAAATAATGAATATCTTCTATAATTGACAGATTTCACTGGTCATAGGCTCTTTTTGAAATTCCAGCAGGGTCCACACTAAATCAATATCAAATAAATGTAAATCTATAGCTAGATATGATATTCCTGTGGAGTCTGTGTCTCCATCAAGCAGAGGCTGTGATGACAGCATAGGAAAAGAGCACATCAATATACCAAACTCTTTTTATTGTGATGAAAATGCCTGAGGCTCTGAATACACAGAATTAATATATTTCAAATTAAAATACCAAAGAACACAGGAACCTACAGAAAAAATAGAATCAATATTTTGAATAATTTTAAATGATTTTTAAAAGCAATAACTCACTTTAATATTGACCAGTTGAAAGGATTGAAGAAAAAGATATAATTAAATTCCAAAATTGTCTTCTTGCTTGACCCTAAGAAGTGCCTAACTTTTTTCTTAACAGACATATAAGCCAACAAAAGACTTAGAACAAAACCAAACAAAAAATCTGGGAAAACACAGGGCTAAATTTATGAAATATTTTGACTTTGGTCTTCTTTATATAGATTTATTATTTGGGAGAGTAAATTTGTGGAAATCTTTACTTATAATAAAAATCAAAATTGATGTCTTATTTCTATTTTTCAATGACCTAAAATTATGTATATTTCAAAGTAGAAGAGAATGAGTTCCTCTATGCTTTCCAAATTTAAAGTGCTCATTATCTCCACAGTTTGAGGTATTTACATACATAGGATTAAAGATCACAGAGATCAAGTGAGTAGTATATCCTATAAGAATAAATGTTATATGTAAATGTAACTATTACTCTTTTTTAACTTTAAAAAATTTTTAACCGATACATAAAAGTACAAAATTGTACATGTTAGGAGATGTCACATGATGTTTCAATACATATATATTGTATAATGTTTAAGTCAGGTTAAACATACCTATTGCTCAAATATTTATCATTTCTTTGTGGTGAAAGCTTTCAAAATTCTTTCTAGGCTTTCAAAATGTACAGAACATTTGCTATCCATAGTTAACACTAATGTATACTCTCATGCGAGAGTTTCTTAATCCTATTTGACTGTAACTCAGTATTTATTGATCTGTTAATCTGATCCCATCTATACCATCCCTACTCTCTGCAACTTCTGATTACCAGAACAATACTCTCAATTTCCATGAGATTTTTAAAATTTCACGTATTAGTGAGATTATGAGGTTCTTGTCTTTCTATAATGATTTCTAGCTTCATCCATGTTGCCAAAAAAATGACAAAATTTTATTCTATTATGGCTGAATATTATTTTATTGTGGATATGTACCAGATTTTATTTATCCATTCATTCTTCAGTTGATACACACTTCAGCTGTTTCCATTCCTTGGCTGTTTTGAATAGTGCTACCATGAACACGTGAAAGCAGGTGTTTGTATGACATACTAATTTCCTTCCTTTGGATATATACCCAGTAGTGGGATTGCAGAGCCATATGGTAGTTCTATTTTTAGTTTATTGAGGGACCTCCATACAGTTTTTCATAATGACTACACTAATATAAATTCCCAAAGAGTGTTCTAGAAGTCCCTTTCCTCTCCATCCTCAATAACATTTACCTGCAATTGTTTTGTAGTTGTTGTTGGGTTCTAGGGATAGAACCCAGGATTTTTTGCACACTAGGCAAAAACTACACTACTAAGCTACTGAGCAATACATACACCGTTTCACTCCTGTAGTCTCTTTGCTGAAGTGAGGTGATATCTCATGGTGATTTTGATTCACATTTTCTGGAGATTAGTGACGCTAAATGTTTTTCATTTGCCTGCTGGCCATCTGTATGTCTTTTGAGAAATGTCTACTTAGTTCTATGACCTACTTTAATTGAGTTATTCATTTTTTACTATTGGGTTTTAGAGTTCCTTATGTGTTCTGGATATAAGTCCTTTACCAAATGTACAGTTTGAAAATTATATTTTATTCTAATAGTTCCATAGTTTCAGACCTCTTATTTCTTATGTACTTAACTTTTGTAACAGAGACAGGGCTCTAGCTTCATTCTTGTGCATGTGGTTATATACCTTCACTGCATAATTTATTGAAAAGACTGTTCTCCAATGTGTGCTCTTAGCTCCTTCATTGAAAATCAGTGGTCTTTCAATGGGTAGGTTTACTTCTAGGCTTTCTATTCTGTTTCATTTATCTATGTGTCTGTTTTTATGCCAATAACATGTTGTTTTGAATACTACATCTATGTACTATATTTTGAAGTAAGATAGTGTAATGTCTCACTTTGTTCTTTTGCTTAAAGTAACTTAAACTATTTGGGGTTTTGTCACCCTTAATCCAACATTTTTTTTTTTGTTTTGTCTTTCTGACTGGTGCTTATACCCTCTACCTTCTTACTCTGAAATTCAAACACAGAATTATTGTTTTCCAACAGAAGAATATGAAATATATACTAGTTATGTTTGGTTAACTCTTGCTTGAAATACCTTTATAAAAACATTGGGACCTCTCAACAGAGAGAATATTGTGTGTATTATTATTCATAAAGGAGTATTTCTTAGTTTACACATACCTGTGTATGACAACATGCACGGCAATATGATAGCACTTACCTTTTTTTTTTTTTTTTTTTTTTTTTTTTTTCCAGGAACAAAGGCAGGAGTTTTATTTAGGAAAGTAAGGGACTTGAGGGAGAAGACAGGCGAGGGTAGATCATCCGGGCCAAGAGTCTTTCAGCCTTTTCAGTCCTTATATAGAACTCCCAAGAAGAGGTGGGCACAGTGGAGGTCTCAGCACTTATCTTTTTAATAATGAAAAATATTTTTTGGTATTGGGTTACTGGTCGCATTTTTCTAATGAAGAGAAAAAAAGAAATTTACTTAACATATTGCTAACTAATGCATACTCATTCCTTATTGAGGTCTCCAAATTGAAATATAAACAATGTATAGCAGATTGAACAATGAGCTCACCCTGATACCCATATTCCAGTCTCAGAACCTGAATACCTTACCTTTCATAGTAAAAGAGACTTTGCAGATGTGACTAAAGGTCTTGAGATGGGGAGATTATGCAGTGAGCCCAATGTAATTACAAGGATTCTTATGACAAGGTGGCTTGTGTGTCAAAGATAGAGAGAGAAATGTGAAAATGAAAGAAAAGAGAGATTGAGAGAGAGAAGAGATTGAATGATAATGTGCTTTATTATTTGAAGATTAAGAAAAGAACTATCAGTCAGGTATTGCAGACAGCTTCTAGAAGACAGCATAAGTGAGGAAATGTATTCTCCCTGAAAGACTTCAGAAGGATGAGCCCTGCTAAAAACCTGATTTTAGACCAGTGAGAAATATTTTGGACGTTTCAACTACAAATCTATAAGAATCTATAAGATCTATAATGTTTCATAGTTCTAAGTCATTAAGTTTGTGGTAATTTATTATAATATTCAGTATAAATCTAATATATTATAAATCTCTTGTTCTCATTGCTTTTAAGATTCTTTCCTCGGCCTCTATGTTAGTCATTTTGATGTTATTAGGTGGCATGGATAGGTCCTTCTTTGATCTCGTCTTAACGGTGTTCTGTATGTTTCCTGTACATAGATGCCCAATTCTTTTTCAATATTTGGACAATTCTCTGCAATTATTTCTCTGAAGATATTTCTTATACCGTTGGTTTGTGATTCTAGACCCTCTTCAATGCCTTTTATCCACAAGTTAGGACATTTAATATTGTCCCATATTTGTTGGATGTTTGGGTTATATTGTTGTAACGTTTTCTGGATACTGTTGACTGTGCTTTCAATTTTGAATGAACTGTCTTCCAAGAGTGATACCCTGTTTTCTATGTGATCTAACATGCCTGAGTTGTTTTCTTTGTGGTCTTCATTTATTGACACCTTCATTTTGTTCAAAGTCACTTTCTGGTTCTTTCTTAGTCTAAACTTCCTCTTTTTTTTCCTATATACTGTCTTTGAGGCCTTCCATCATATTGAAGATCAAGATTTGGAATTCTTCTCACATTTCCTGGGGATAAATATTGGTAATCTCCTGTTGTTGAGTTGTGGGAGTTTATTGTTTCCTCACTGTTCCTCATTCTCATATTTTCAGAGTTTTCAATTTGTGTTTCTGTTATCTTGGCCTCTTTGTATGTGAGTCCTGTGTTTATTTGTTATCCCTTTATGATAAGGTCTATGCTGGGGGTATATTTTCACCTCTACCAATCTGACACATATAATCAGACTTTTGAGTTTGTCCCCCAGAGCCTCATTAACTAGATGATAGTTCTTAGTGCAGGCAAACCGGAGTCTCTGATTGGCTGTAGACCACTATGCTTTCCAGTCCCAAACTCCAAAGGACTAGAGATTATGATGTTCTGTTTAAAGCCTGTATCCTGCTGGTTTGAACTTAGTGTACTTCAGAAGCCACTGCTGCTCTGCTGATTGTGAGCCCTGTGATACTACAGAGCTTTGATCTCTGGCCTCTGTACCCAGTGGGCTTGGGCTCAGCAAAGCCAGCTATTGCTCTGTCCTGAGTTTTTGGCCTGGCTTGCTGAACTTGATGGCCCCTGGGACATCACTCCAGTTCTGCTTGTTATGATCACATGAGGTACTTTCAGTCACTAGTATGCATGCATGCCAGGCACAGAGTCTGCTGGCAGAAAGATTGTTTGGTTTCCGGTTTATAGCTGAGATCAACTGAAACTCTGCCAGGCCCCTGGTCTCTTGGAACAGCTTGGCATAGATGCCACCGCTGGCACTCTCTGTCCCAGGTCCAAAGTCTGGCAGGGAGAGATTGTACTGTTCCAAGCTGGGGCTTGGGTGGCTCAGTTCCTTTGCCCAGGGGCACTACAACTGCTCTGTGTGGCTGCACTCCTGGGGGCCCTTCCTGGCTTCTGACACTGGTGCGTGCATCACCCAAACATGGAAAGGTGCAAGTTCACTGCTTTCTAAGCCTGCAACTTGGTAGGCTGAACCATTTCTCGCAGACACCACAGATGGTTGCTCCAAGGTGATCCCTAGAGCCCCTTCAAGGGCTTGGTGAACAGTTGAGTGCAGTTTCCTCCCACTGGAATGTCTCTAGGGGCTATCTGCTAATTCATACTTCTGCTGTACCTGCTAGTAACGTCCACCCCCACCTTCACAGGGATGATTTGCAAAGTCTCAGAGCCCCTGGACTCTATTTCCTTGCCATACAAGTCCCTGTGGCCATGCGGGGTGGTCTCCTATTGGGATGGCTGGTTAACTTATGGTCTTGATGAGTGTCACCCCAGTTTCCTGTCAAAATAGAGAGGTCCAGCCACAGCTGCAGGGTCCTGCTGGATCCTCTGGCCTGTTGGGTCCCTGTAGAGCATGGAGCAAAATACTGACCACTTTTGATGTCATCATCAATCTCTAACAATCCACATTTTCTTCCTGAAGGTCTCTGGGAACCGTGGTATTGGCAGCCATCAGCTCCGATGAGGTCTGGCCAAAACAGCAACACCACTACTACCACCTTTCCATTCACCAGGTGAGATGTGTGGAGCGCTTTACATCCTCTGCTCTTTCTTCTAGTTCTGATTTCACTGCTTCTTTACCCTTTGTTATACAAAGTTTTTATAGGAAAAATAAGAACATTATTGTCATATTAAAAATAAATAGAAAACTGTTTGAAGGCAGAAAGAGAAGAACGATGTAAAATATATTTTTAAAGATTTTAAATATAAAAATTAAATAATGCTCCCTTAATTTGGCCAATTTGTTATCCAGATGCAAGTAAGCAGGCATGGGAAAGAAAGGACAGATTTGGTGTAATTTATACCAGTGTGGCAAGATTAGGCATATCTGTATTTATTTTAAGAATAAGCCTCAGGGATATAGAGTCCTATTTTGCTTACCTGCTGGAAATTATTAGCAGTGGATTGAAAATCATAAGAAAGAAAACTTCTGTCTTTTGTCACAAGATGTGAAGAGTTTAATGATAGAACACTTTTCCTCATATGAAAGAAAAAGAGCTGGATTAACTTCAAATTCATCACTGGTTGTAGAGCAAATCACTTGCCCAAAATCTAGGACAGTAAAAGCAGAAAATCCAGTACTCGAAGCACTTCTCTGTGGTAGATGCAACTAAGCACATTAGTTTAGTTAAAAGACCTGACAAACTGTTTGATAAGTGCAGGTTGTCAGTACAGTGTGAGTCCCTAGAGGAAAGAGTCAGAATATACAAGCTGCTTCTCCTAAACCTTTACAAAAAGAACTTTGGAAAGTGTCTTTTTGTGTTGTGGACCTGTAGGAAGAAAATATTAACCTTGAAGAAAGAACAAGAAACTCAACCCAGATTCTTTTCTTCTCATGTAAGAAGCAAAAGCCTTAACCTGTGAGGAGCAGAGGCAGCAAATGTGATGCCAAACTGCACATAGATTCAAGGGGCAAAACTGTACAGACATCAGATATAAAACTAATAAGTGTCTGGCAGGAGTTCAAACAGTGGAAAGAAGAGGGATTGATTGAAGAGGAACTTCAATTGGAAATTTAGGATGATGAAACTGTACCATATAGTACTTGGGTAATGGATGCATGATCTGACTCTATGTATAACTTATCAAAGCCCGAAGAACTATATTACTAGAAAAAATGACTTGATTTAATGCTAATTTTTTAAAAATTCAAAAAATCAGCAATCACAACACCAAATATGGACTCTCAAAACTTAATTAAACTGGAATGCAAATATTTAACAATATAATTGTATTTAGGGGGAAAGATGTTAATCTAAATAACTTAAACATTGTTTTGACTCAGGATTTTAAGGAGAAAAGACAAATATCTGTGTATAAACAGTCCAATAATAAACCTACTTTATTTTTATATTGAGGTTGAAGAAATAAGCAAATTACTTATAGATTATGGGAGCGTAATTTCCTATAGTGAAAAAGAGTTACATGTAGCCAAAAGAGACAAAATTAAAATTATATTTTATAAGAGAAGAAAGATTTATTTTTGTTATGATTTGAATTGGGAATGTGCACTAAAATCTCATGTGTTGAAAGCATGGTCCCCCAATGCAGCAAGGTTCAGCGGGGCTGTTACGAAGTGATTGGACAATGAGAGCTCTGACCTTATCAGTGGATTAATCTATTCAGGGATTAATATTTGGCATTATTGGGTGGTGGTGGTGGTACCTAATTGGAGGAAGTAGGTCACTTGGAGCATGCCCTGACCCCCACTGATCTATCATGTTCCTAAGTTCCTGCCTCAACCCCTTCTCCTTCCTGGCTGCCATGAGCTTAGCAATTTTCCTCCACCACCCCCTCTTCCACAATGTTCTTCTTCACCTCAGCCCAAAGCACTGAAGCCACTGGATCATGGACTGGAACTATGAGCCAAAATAAACTTTTCCTCTTCTAAGTTGTTTTACTCAGATATTTTGTCCCATCAGTGAAAAGCTAATGCATTTTCCTACCTATCACTAGGTTCATGCCCGAGGTATCTATAATAAAGAACATACTAACAATAGAAAAGCAGACAACTTTATTTATTATAAGTTTTATATGACACAGGAAAATTCATAAAAGATTTTAAAAGATTTTAAAAATGGGCAAACATATCCCATGCTAATCCTGATGGAGAAGAGTATAGTCCTAGAGAAGTACAAATGCTTTAAGAGAATATGATCTAATAGTAATGAACTGAGTGGAATCAATCAAGGCCTACTTTTTAAAAATATCCTGTTTTATTGCACCTATAGAGAAAGGAACTTTTTTTTTTTCCCAGTTATATGGAAGGTATCTTTCAAATCAGCATCTTATAACCTGTTTTATAGGGAAGAAAGAGGAAAAATCAGAGTAACCATCCTGCTTCTGCTTTTTATCAAATGCCAAGGTGCTATATTTTGGGGAAATATACTCTAAATCTTATCAGTTTGAAGGATTAGATTGAAAATATTACTATATATGTGCATATATGTGTGTATATATATATATATATATATATGAGTTTCAACATATGTACCCTAAAATATGTCATCCATCTTTACATCTCAATTTCAAATGTTTTAAACCAAAGAATTTGAGAAATGCATGTGCAGAAAGCATTTTGTATTTTTCCCTGAAGCAGGACATGAAAGTCTCATGTGAGAGGTACCTTCTCTATATGTGGAGAAATGAGTATCCTTAATTCTAAAGATAAAAGGACACAGAAAAGATTTTGAACAAAAGCTACTTTCTGTCTTTCCCCATATTACTCCACTTAGTATACTTTTTTGCTGTCACATTCTTCCATGTCTCTTTACTCTTCATCAAAGACTTAAATTTAACCACTTCTTTAAATTTTCATTTCCTTATGAAGTCTTCCATTTCATGTAAAATATGTATTAAAGAAATTTATATTATTTTTTCTTGTTATTCTTATATGTTGTTATGGTGGATCCAGCCATGAACTAAAAAATATAGAAGGAGAAAGTATTTTTCCTGTTGCATGAGATAAATAGATGATAGATAATAGATAGATAGATAGATAGATAGATAGATAGATAGATAGATGACGATAGATACAGAAAGAACTATGCATCTATGTGTGTGTGTGTGTGTGTGTGTGTATGTGTGTGTATTTCTCCATGCTCAGTACCGAGTGACACCATAATGACACCACAGTAGCAATGATATACCAGCACTCAAGCCTGGATTTCTAAATGTTATTCCTCAAAAAACAGAATGATAAGCCGGGCGTGGTGGCGCACGCTTGTAATCCCAGCATTCGGGAGGCTGAGACCAGAGGATCCGGGTTCGAGGCCAGCCTCAGCTACCTAGTGAGGCACTCCACAACTCAGTGAGACTCGGTTTCAAAATAAAGAATAAAAATAGGGCTGGGGGTATAGCTCGGAGGTAGAATGCCCCTGAGTTCAATCCCCAGTACCGC
>PVLC010018093.1:0-32638 GCA_004027655.1 Graphiurus murinus
GGGAAGTCTGGGTCTGGATTTTCAAAGTCCTGCTGGGCTGACAGAAGGAGTAAGAGCTTAGTGAGCGAGGGGCAGAGCTGGAATGGCTTGCTCTGAGATCCCATTTAAGAATCCACATCAGCTCTTTAAATCAAAGGCCAAGTTCTAGAGACGTCCCAGCCTCTGACCTAGAGGAGACTCCTGCCCTTCTCTGGGCTCAGTTCGCCCCCCCCCCCCCCCCCGATCCTTCCTGACTCTGAGGAGGGCGATGAATCAGGGAAAGACAAGGCTCGTCAGGTTTGCCGGGGGCGGGGCAGGGGTAGAGGTGAGCTCACCACAGTGCACTGGGCCTGGAGATTCATCGTGAGCCACCCAGTGACTAGGGCAGTGGGACGGGCAGCTGGGGAAAGACTTTACTGGGGAGTCAGGTGGTCAGAAATTTGGGGCTGGGGTTCTGGGGCAGGGCAGCTGCCTGATGGTGTCCCTTAGGCTCAGCCCAGGGGAGGGGGTCAATGGACCACCCTACTGCTCTGGCTTAGAACTCTTGGGCCTGGACTCTGGAGAACCATGGGGCACTCACTGGGCACGGTCACACTGGAGTGATGGCTGCCAGGCTCTGACCCATTTGCCACATGGGAATGTGACTTATAGATGCCTTCATGCAGCCAGACCCTGCTGGGAAATCCCCACAGGCACAAAGGCCACCCAGCCTGGCTCCCCCTGACCCTCCTTCCATCCCTCCTCTGCTGCTTGCCCCTCACAGACAGGGACCAGGACCTGCTTGCTTTTACAGTGCCTGCACCTCCTAGCTTAGCGCAGGGCAGGGACCATCCCGTGTTATCCCAAGCTACTCTGGAAGGAGAGGGGGTTGGTGCTTGTGGGAATATAATTAGATTTTTTTCTATCAAAGGAATAGCTTGACTTAGCCTCCATTTTGTAAAACTGCCATGGTGTAACCTTGTGTGTGCTTGTTGTAAAGATAGCATTTCCTGGAAATTGTGAGTGCCAGCCCCTTTCCCCTTATTCCCTTCAGCCAATGACACAAAGATTGTGAGGCCACTCTGCCACCAATAATGGCACAGCACAGAAGCCCCGCCCTGGAAATAAAATAAAATAAAATACAGCAGCTTTCTGCCAATTGTTCCTGCACGCCTGACTTTACTGGTGGCAGGATCCCTTTTTGCAAAAAGTAACATTCGCCTTGCCAAGCTGCTTTTGAATCTGTGTGTTTTCTTAAGATGCCATGGAAATGCTGAAGTTTGGCTTGTTCTTTTCCAAACACTCCCTGCATGTCCCTTCTTTGTCCTTTGTGACTTTCACTGAGACCCTAGGTGCCTTCATGGTGCTGATCACCATGCTGAGATGGGCCGGCCAAACCAAGGCTCCGCCATCCAGGTGCAGGCCTACCCCTGCGCCATGGGTCCAGCACCCCAGGGCCAAGAGCCCTTTACTTTTGCTGTGCTGTAAGACACCGGGCTGTGGCTGACAATCTTTGTTCCTGGTTCTAGCTCAGCCACAACTACCCTTCTTCTTCTCTAGGGTCGGCTTCTTCATGTGTAAATTGGCAATTATGATTCCTAAGCTACCAGATGGGTAGCTATGAGTCCATTATTGTTGTTACCAAAAGTCATTTTGGAAGGAGAGGTCAGCTCTGGGTGCCTGCCATCCCTGGCTTCCTGCGGGCCATCGGAGCTGGCCTGAGCTGAGGGAGAGGTGTGGTGGGTGTACATGCATCTCTGGTCTCTGGGAGAGGTGTGGGAGGTCCCAGCCTAACTCGGCAGTGCTGGTGGTGAGGAGGCAGTGCCCCCTTAGCCAGGGGCTCTGATTAGGTGGGGGTTGCTTTGGGAAGTTATTCCACAGCACAGGAAATATCTGGAATCTATGGGAATGGGAACTCAGGTCAGAGGTCACATCAAATTAAAATTGAAAAAGCCCCCTGTGCGAAGGGCATCAAAGGAAGGGAGGACATTTGCTCTCAATCCCAGATGTTAGTGGTTAAAATTCCTGTGAGGCCAACCTGGCACAGGAGCAGCTTGTGGGCCTGGTGGGGCAGCAGCCCAGGGGACAGGGGGCGGCTTCTCATGTCCCTCCAGGACGCTGTCCTCAGAGGGGCCCGGACCCACAAGGCTGGGCACTGCTGGGTCAAGGGCACCTGGGGTTCTGGGCCTCCCTGAGCTCCTCGCTCTGGACCTGAATGAAACAGGACCCGGATCCTGGCTCTGGTGGCGGGCAGGACAGCTCATTAGCTGGAGGGTCGGGGCCTTCAGATTTATGGTCTGGAGCCCCTCGTCTGAGGACCTAAGTCTTTTGATCTGAGCCCAGGGTTAGGGGCAAGGGATTCCTGGGTCTTAATTGGCACCAGCTAGGCTGATGCTGACCAGGTCTCTGCTCTAGCCTTAGCCTGTGGCCCCCAACTCCCAGACTGAAGCCTGTAGGGGTGGAGGAAGATGGGACCCACTCCCAGTTTGTCCCTACTCAGTAGAGCCTTGGAGGTTGGGGGGGGGGTAGCAGGAGGGAGAATTAACCACTCAGATCCTCCCAAACTCCCTCCCAGCCTGACCATCCCCTGACCCTATACCTCTTCTCTCACCTCTGACCCATCCTTCCTGGGGTGGGGCTGGGTGCTCGCCTACACCTGCCCTAGTGCTGGGTGCTAAGAGGACCAGAGGCCAGTCTAGTAGAAAAGGAAGCTGTGTGCATAATTTGAAATAATAGACAAAATAAGAGGCTGAGCTTTTGAAGTCCTGGACTTGCTCAGCCCAGTCATGTCTATTTGCACTGCATGAGGGCTTTGTTATGTTTTGTTCTTTTGTTTTCAGGATGAAGGAAGAGAGCAGAAAAATTTTAAAAAAAGATAATAAAGCTGGGCGTGGTGGCGCATGCTTGAAATCCCAGTACTTGGGAGGCTGCGACAGGAGGATCTGAGTTTGTGGCCAGCCTCAGCTATTTAGTGAGGCCCTCCACAACTTAGTGAGACCCTGTTTCAATATAAAGAATAAAAAAAAAATAGGGTTGGGGGTGTAGCTCAGAGGTAGAATGCCCCTGGGTTCAATCCCCAGGACCACACACAAAAAATTTATATATAAATAAATAAATAAATAAATAATAAATATATTTATTTATATATCTATATATTTATTTTTATATTATTTTTATATATCTGTATATATGGGATGCTTAGAGAACAGAAAAACTTTAGGGAGAGGAAGAGGAAGGCAGGAGAGGGAGGGAGGCACATGGAGACAGGAACAGAGAGAGAGTGTGGGTAGGAAAAGAGAGATTTAGCCCAGTGTGGGGGTGCACGCTTGTAATCCCAGCCTTTGGAAGGCTGAGACCGGAGGATCCGGGTTCACGACCAGCCTCAGCTACCTAGTGAGGCACTCTGCAACTTAGTGAGGCCCTGTTTCAAAATAAAGAATAAAAAATAGGGCTAGGGGTATAGCTTGGAAGTGGAATGCCCCTGAGTTCAATCCCCAGTACTGCAAAGAAAAAAAAGAGAGATCTAGAGACTTCCATTCTTATTCTCGAATCCAGCAGTATCTGAATGTAGTTGAAAAGTCTGGTCCTTTCAGGTGTGTGGCCCAGTAAATTCCCTTTGGGTTTAAGCTAGACTGGGCTGGGCGCCTCCCCTGCAGAATGTGCGTGAACTCTGTCACTCAGAATGCGCACATTCACACATGTCCCCACCCCACCCCCACCCTGGGCTTCCAGGAAGAGGGCAGAGGGGAGGAGAAAGCCAAGCAGGCAGGACAAGCCTTCTGCCCTCCCAGTGGACCCCAACATAGAGGAGACACTCCCCAGGGACAGCTTTGGATGACACCGCCATTCCCTAGACAGAGCAGGTGGAGGAGGAGGGACAGGGTAGAGCTGGCAGCGGCAGAGGCCAGGAGGACCGGGCCCAGAGGCCCGGAGGCCAGCCTTGCCTAGGTAGCCCGCAGAAGGCTCTGGAAGCAAGCAAAGGAGGGAAACTTCGCCGCGTGTCAGGCCAGTGACCCAAGAGCGGTCTTGTCATGTTGGGCCAGGAGAAGCAAACATTAGCTCATTAAAGGATAGTTTTTGTTATTCATAAAAGATGGGTGGACTTTTTGCAGGTAGAACCTGGGAGTGAGAGTTTTGGGATCTGGATGGAGTTTGGGTAATTGAGGCAAGAAGGTTGGTATAATAGCCCAAGACTATTGAGCCAAAAAGGTTGGTATAATAGTCCACTGACCTGCGGTCTAGTTAAGGCCAACCATTCGGTAGTGCCTTGGTATGGTACTTCTTCAAATCCCTCTTCGTTTTCCTTGGTCACTCTAATTTGTTTGTTGTTTTTGGTACTGGGGATTGAGCCCAGGGGCATTCAACCTCTGTGTTACAGCCCCAACCCTATCTTATTTTGTAATTATGAGACAAGGTCTCACTAAGTTGCAGAGGGCCTTGCTAAGTTGCTGAGGCTGGCCGTGAAATTGTGATCCTCTTGTCTCTGCCTCCCAAGTACTGGGATGGTAGGCGTGCACCACCACACCTGGCTTTTTATTTCTTTTAGGGACTAGGCACTTCCCATGAGCTTCCTGTGGAGAGAACACTTTCCTAATGGGTATGACCAGGCAAGATATGGCTCATAGCCCTTGTCACTTTTTCCAAATTGAAAGATCTTTACCCTATTTGGCTTTATTAAGGTGTAATTTTTGCACTGTAGAACTCACCATTTTTACTCAGGTGCAGTGTTGCATGCCTGTAATCCCAATACCTGGGACACTGAGACAGGAAGATTGCAGGTTCGAGGCCAGCCTCAGCAGTTTAGTGAGGCCCTCAGCAACTTAGGAAACCCTGTTTCAAAATAAAAAATCAGCCGGGTATGGTGGCGCACGCTTGTAATCCCAGTACCTGGCAGGCTGAGACAGGAGGATCACAAGTTCACAGCCAGCCTCAGCAACTTAGTGAGGCCCTACACAATTTAGTGAGATGCTGTTTCCAAAGAAAAGAATAAAATGGAGCTAGGGGTATGACTAAGAGGTAGAATGCTCCTGGAGTCCATTTCTAGTACCACAAAAGAACAAAACAAAAACAACAAGAAAAAGGGGGGGAGGCTATGTAGCTTCAAGATAGAATGCCCCTGGGTTCAACCCTAGTACAAAGAAAAAAAGAACTCATCATTTTATTTTATTTTAATTAATTAATTATTTTTGTATGGTACTGGGGGCATTCTACCTCTAGGCTGTACTCCCAGACCTATTTTATATTTTATTTGGAAACAGGGTCTCACTAAGTTGCTGAGAGTCTCACTAAGTTGCTGAGGCTGGCTTCAAAACTGTGACCCTCCTGTCTCAGCTTCTCAAGTACTAGGATTACAGGTGTGTGCCACCATGTCTGGCTCAGAACTCATTTTTTTGTTTTGTTTTGTTTTGTTTTTTGGTACTGGGGATTGAACTCAGGGGCATTCTATCTCCGAGCTATACCCCCAGCCCTATTTTTTATTCTTTATTTTGAAACAGGGTCTCACTAAGTCATGGAGTACCTCACTAGGTAACTAGCTGAGGCTGGTCGAGAACCCTGATCCTCCGGTCTCAGCCTCCCAAATGCTGGGATTACAAGTGTGCACCACGCCTGGCTAGAACTCATCATTTTTAAGTGCACGTTTGGTAAGCTCTGTCAGATGGAAATAGCCGTATGCCTACCACCAGAAAAGATACTGAGTATTTTTATCCCCCCTGCCAAATCCCCTCATCTACCACTGCAATCAATCTCCAACTTCTACTTCTGGCTTTGGGCAATCCTTGCTTTGCTTCCTTTGGCTGCATTTTCGCCTTTTCTAGTGTTTGTGCAATACAGAATTGCACACATGCAGCCTTCTGTGTTGGTCTTTTTTCATTTAGCTGCTATGGGTTAGCATGAAGCTCTTGCTCTGTCACGGCGAGCACTACCATTCCGTTCCTCTTTATTACCAAGCATCTCTCCAGCCTACCGATGCCCACTGTCTGCCATTCCCTGGGGAGAAGGTTTCTCCCCAGTTCTTGCAGAGGATGAGCAAAGCACAGGAGGGCAGGTGTGTCCAGACCTTCTTGCTCACTTTGCCCAGGAATGGTGGAGAGGGAGCAAAGTCAGAGTTTGGCCCCCTAGCATGGGAAGGCGACAGCTGCTAGGCCAGGCACAGCCCTCGAGAAGTGTGGGGTTTGGGATGATCCGTGTCAGAAGGGACTTCCTGGGCATCCTTAATGGCAACAGCCACTATGATTTGTGGGTCTACTATGGGCTCCTATCTCCAGGCCTGGCCCTACCTGCCAGCCTGAGTCAAGCCACTCAGAAAGGCCAGGTGACTTGCTCAAGATGGCGAAGCTGTTAGGAGCCAGTTACGATCAGACTCAGGTGACAGGGGGAGGGGGGACACCCTAATGAGCATGATGTACTTTCATGAACACATCAAAGTCAATCACTAAACTGAACTTGAGAAGGAAGGAGGAGGAGGGAGTGGGGTGGGAATTGGGGAAGGGTTAAATGAGAAATGTGTGCATGTATGCCTTTACCTATACTAGCTTGTACCTAACAAAGATATGTGATTACAATGCACCAATCAAAGAAAGGATTTGTTAAAGTTACACCAGGAGATTTTTGATCTACGTAATGCAGAGCCCATTTCTATTAATGTGGCAGAAACAGCTAAGACATTTGTAGATCGGCGTCAAGCCTTGGTCACTACCTGGCCCTCGTTTACCTCCTTGCTGGGAGGAGTTATCGTAGCAACAGCAATAGTCATTCTAGGCTTATGCATTCTACCACTCGTTGTACGCCTTGTGATCAATGCCTTTGTTAGTATACGAGCAGATTTACATGGAATAAAACTGCCAGCACTGCCTCGCACAGGGCCAGGTAGTCAATGATGGGTTCGATTTTCTCAGGGCAATATCAACCTAAGACAGGGCTCGTTGAATGACTCATCGAGACCCCATGACGGGTAAGATTATGCACCTGGTAGGAAACCACCTAAGACAGGCACAGTCCTTTGTGCATTTTAAAATAAAAACGGGGGAGTTGTGTGAGCCCAGCTGGGCCTATTCCCTCCTGGCAGTTGCTATCTGCATATATGAGTAATTATACTGATTATTCTGCTATGGCTAAAAAAAAAAAAAAGGATCAGACTCAGAGTGGCAAAAAAACTTTGCACTGTTTTCCTGGAGGATGTGGGTTTACATGGGGAATTCCCAAGGTCAAAGTCAATGGGAACAACCTCTAACTCAGGTTCCTGGGTGACCCAGACAGGTATGTTGGAAGGCTTCTCTGTCTCAGAGCAGGGAATGCTCTCCCAACATCTGCATAGCAGGTGGGGGACAGCTATGTAGGGACTGAGTCCCAGGGCTCCCAGGGCTGGGCAGGGAAGGCCCTAGACCGACTTGGACGTCCCCTGCTGTCCCAGGACTGGGGGGAGGTGAGCCTACCCGGTGGCGGGGCCTCTCTGTTCACTGCTGGTTCCTGCTACTGTCCCTTCCAGGAAAGCAGCCCTGGGGCTTTGGAGCCAGCCAGCCCAAGGCATCACTGAGCGTTCTGAAGCTCTCAGCCTCAGTTTCTGATTCCTCCCTTGCTGTTCCAGAAGGGGCGTGAGGGACAAGGAGGGGGCGGGCTGGGAGTCCAGAAGCTTGGGTGAGGTTTCCCCTCTGTCGCTGGCTTTGTGAGCGGTCCCTTCCTCTTCTAGCCTCAGTTTCCCCACCTGCAATACAAAGAAGTTTTAGAGATGAAAGGACTTGGAGGGTCCTGACAGAGAGGAGTCTAGATCTTTGCAGAATCTACGATGACTTGGGGGCTGCCCTTTCTCGGGGCACCCTGAGCCTCTCCTCGCAGAGCCGAGCACCCCCTTTGCTCCTCCGCAGGGGGTGGGTAAGGGAGGGCGGGGAAGAGGCTGGCTGCAGAGAGCGGCCCGCTGCATGGCTGCATCGAAACCAGGTCAGCCTCTCACATTCCTGACTATTATCCCAGCGAAACCAGGAGAGCACACACCTGGGGCCATTTGCTGGCGTCCTTGGATTTTACGATCAGTACAGACTAGGAAAGGTTGAGTTCATCCCACCGGCCCGCCTCTCTGTGGCCGGGCTCCGCAGGCCAGCCCCGCCCCCCACCTCCTCCGCAGACTGGCCCCGGGCACCATATCCAAAAAACACTGGGAGAGAGGTCTGCTTGACCCTCAACCCGCCCCCCCTCAGCCCCTAGGGTATGATTAGGGGGAGAGGCTGCCAGGAGGCCGATGAGGCTGGGGAAGTTGAGGCAGGCAGGAGGGCAGACATGGCTCTCTCCATTCCTGTCTTCCCCTCCAGGACTTGCCTGTGTGCTGGGAACAGAAGGCACTGTGTTTCACAGACTGGACTTAACTTTTAAAAAGGGCCAGAGCCAGGTGTGGTGGTGCACGCTTGTAATCCCAGTACTTGGGAAACTGGAGGATCCAAGTTTGGAGCCAGCCTCAGCTACTTAGTGAGGTCCTCCGCAACTTAGTGAGACCCTATTTCAAAATAAAGAATAAAAAAATTAGGCTGGGGGTATAGCTCGGATGTAGAATGCCCCTGGGTTCAATCCCCAGTACTGCAAAACAAATAAATAAATAGATAAATAAATAAATAAATAAATAAATAAATAAAATAAAAAGGGCCATAGGACGATTCCCGCCTCTCTGTTTTCTGGTCATTCCTCTGAAAGTTCTTGAACATTTCTGCTTCTCAGAAGGTGACACCCTTCCTACCCCTCTTCTCCCCTGCCAAGCTCCCTCCTTCCTCTGGGGCCTGACCCCCCTTTGCTGCACCGAAGACCCTAGCCCAGTGGGACGGTGATGTGGCTGGAGACACACCGGGGGAAGCGGCACCCAGCTCCTCAGACCTGTGCATATGGGCTCCAGAAAGCCCTTCAGATGCCAGGCTGCTCCCCAGCTCTGCTGCCGGCCTTGGCCCATTTCTTCTCTGGGACCAGCACTGCCTGGTGTCTCAGACTCGCTGGCAGACCCCTATCCTCCATGGATGGGGAAATCCTTCCTCTGAGCTGCCCCCCAGCCTCCATAGGCTGCTCAGCTGCCACCGTCCTCAGCATTTGGTCCCCCAGCCAGACCTGGGAGAGGATCTCTGGGCCCAAGAACTCGGGCGACTGGGGAGGGGCAGTGTGGGGGAGGGGAGTGATAGGTCTAGGCTTTGGTCCCGGTTCCTGGAGTGATGGGTGGGCAGAGGGATCAGCAGGACGGACTCAGAGCCAAGGTCCCAGGAAAGGAACCCGCATCCAGGCAGGACTGTGGCTGGGAAGCAGGGTCCTGACCCCAGCAGGGCCCGGAGTCCACAGGCAGCCTGGCTCCCTTCAGCCCTGCTGTCCTGACTGCTGATCTGTGCTTGGAAATCCACTCCACCCATCCCCCACCGCCGGCTCAAAGCGCGTTTTTGGCCTTTCTGCCTACAGTTCCTGTGCTGCAGAATTTTCCACATACCTAGTGCGCACCTCCCAGGCAAGGTAGAAGGCAGACTCGCTCCCAGCCTCACTGTGACCAGTCCAAATGGCCCAGCATGGGGCATGCGGGGGGGTCCTCTATTAGAGAGCACGGTGGTGGCCTCTGGGGTCACCAGTAGGGGGCAGCTATCGGGGGTGGGATGGTGCCATTTCATCCTTATGGGGCAACTCCAGCTGTGTGGCTTGGGTATTGTTCTCGGCTCCGGGGCATTCAAGTCTGACTGTTTGGTCTCCCGGGGACTCTGTGAACTTCATAATGTCCTTTAATAACTAGCCAGCGTGGATTGCGTTGTTTGCAATGCATCTCCCCTCCCCCTCGAGACCCTCCTGCTCTTAGAAAACCTGACCTGGCAGAAGGAGATGGAAAAAGGAATCCCAGCAAATAGTGACAGTTATTAGCCCTTCAGCTCCCTCGACACTTCTAAAACAGGCCCGAGCTCAGCACCTTATTCGCTCTGTGGCTGGCCCCCTCGTCTCCAGTGTTATGGGATCACACTTTTCTGTAATATGAAAATAAATTAGTTTGAGTCCAATCACACATGAGGTGAGGACCCCCAAATGTCCCCAAGGGGGTCTTGTTGGGACAGTTGAGTTTATTCAGGTCCCTTCTGTTTCCAACATTTCGTTCTGCTCAGCATTTTGACTCTTTTTGTACTGAGTCACCAGCTACCAGATGCCCTTGGGGTCCTTTTTCTCCCCAGAAGATGCCAACACTAGACTGTGTACTGAAATTTGGAAGCAAAAGCGGGGGGCGGGGTGGGGCGGTCTCGGAAAGAGTGACAACACAAAACAGCACAGTAAGCCGGGCACCATGGCACAGGCCTGTAATCCCAGTACTTGGGAGGCTAAGACAGGAGGATTGCAGGTTTGAAGCCAGTCTCAGTAACCTAGTGAGACCCTCAAAAATTTAGTGAGACCTTGTTTCCAAATAAAAAAAATAAAATAGGGTTGGGGTGCAGCTCAGAGGAAGAATGCCCCTGGGTTTAATCCCCAGCACCACCTCTCCCCACACACACACATACCAGCACAGTAGATACTTTAAACAAATTTTATTGCAAAATATCGTACAATACAGAAAAGTGTATAACATTTAACTGTATATTTTAACAAATTATTGTAAAGTAGATACTTATATAACAACCACCTAGGTTAAGAAAGAGAGGTGGCCAGCCTTCCAGGGGTCTCCCAAGGGCCCCTTGTAAACAATTTTTATGGCTAAATATTTCATACACTTAGAAGAGTGTGTAAAATAGATAGATACAGCTAAAAAACAATCCTTCGTGAACCTTGAGTGTCTTTTTATTTTTGGACCTGGGGATTGAATGTAGGGGATTTCTACCTCCGAGCTACACCCCAAGTCCTATTTTTTATTCTTTACTTTGAAACAGGGTCTCACTAAGTTGCAGAGTGCCTCACTAAGTAGCTGAGGCTGGCTGCAAACCTGCGATCCTCCTGTCTCAGTCTCCCAAGTACTGGGATTACAAGCGTGCGCCACCACGCCCGGCAGCCTTGAGTGTCTTTTAGGGACAGTGTTATTATTACCTAAGAAGCCTTTTGTGGGCCACCCTGGTCCCATCTCCCTCCTCCCCCCAGCTTCCTTCCCCTTCCTTAGATTTTCCAACTTTGTATGCACCCCTAAATAACGTATCCTACAGTGTTTGTATCTGTTGGCACCCTGGAAGGAAATGGAACACCCAAACAGGGGGACTGAGGAGCATTTACAGGGTGTGAGCAGAGTTCGGGGAGACCAAAGGGAGATGGGGAGCCCCTGAGGCTGGGAATGGGGAGCCAGAGCCACCTTTAGAACAGAAGAGTCAAGAGAAGGAGCAGATGCCAGGTCCCCAAGGGAAGCTGCAGTCCCAGGACAGGCCCCTGCTGGCCTCGAGCGCAGGGAATGTGCTTTGGGCCCAGTGCCGGCCTCTTGACCTCTGACCTCTCCCCTCTGCCTCCTCTCCTACTACCCTCTGCGCCTCTCACACCTGAACCCAGCGCATGGCGAGCCCAGTGAGGTCATCTGCAAAGATCAGCCTGCTGGGCTCAAGGAAGGGTGGAGGAGGGAGAAGAATGTATCTGAACCAGGAGGGCGTTCAGAGCCCGCAGTGAAGGATCAAGAGACGAGCCGTACATCAAAGGGAGGGGTGGCTGCTGTTGGTTGAAGGTGAACAGAGTCCCTGGACAATCATCTGCTTTAGTCTCCTTGACAATTTCCTAAAGCCTCTTCTGGGAACGTCACTCGCTGGCCGAGGCATGTGGCAGCCAAGGGGAGCGCAGGCTCTCGGTAGCTGGACATCTGCAGGGCGGGGTGCGGGCCGGACACTGGTCACCTGGCCGGGGAATGAGCTGCTCTGCATTTTTTCCTTATAAGCTAATGATGGCTGCATCCAGTTCTCAGGAGCAGGGCAAATCAGAAACCCCCATGGATTGGCAATAGGCAAGAAAAGGGAACAGGGCCCCCTAGCCAGGGCAGATAGAATCGGGGTCAGGCTCACCCCGGCCTTCTGTCCTGGGCTGGAAAGATTGCTCAGTGGCAGTGGGCATCCAAGCAAGAGAGCTTCTGTGCAGCTCTGCTTTGAGACGTGCTGCCTTGGTAGGGACTGGTTGCCCTCCTCCTCCTCCTTCTCTTCTTCCTCCTCCCCCTCCTCCTCCTTTGTCATCTTTTTCATACTAAAGATTGAACCCAGGGGCATTCTACCTCCAAGCTACCCTCAAGCCCTTTGTATTGTGAAACAAGATCTTGCTAAATTGCTGAGTCTGGCCTAGAACTTGTGATCCTCCTGTCTCAGCCTCCCAAGTGCTGGGATTACAGGAGTGCGCCACCACGCCTGGCTTGCCCCTGTCTTCTTGTACAGTCCTGGGGACTCCTCTTTGCCCCCTTCTGAGTGGGCTCCCCGGCTCCTGTGTCTTGTGTCTTCCCCCCAATTCATCCCCAGTTTGGAGGAACACATTCCCCAAAAGGTTCTTGAGGAAGACTGCAAAAGAGGAAATTTTCTTGTGATATCACGTGCCTAAACTGTCTATTCTATTACATAATTAGTAAATTTTGCTAAACGGAGCAACTTAAGTGGAAGACCATTTCCTTTTAGTGTGTGTGTGTGTGTGTGTGTGTGTGTGTGTGTGTGTGTCACTGGAGATTGAACCCAGGGGCATTCTGCCTCCAAGTTACATCCCCAGCCCTATTTTTTTATTCTTTATTTTGAAACAGGGTCTCACTAAGTTGAGGAGTGCCTCACAAGTTGCTGAGGCTGGCCTCGAACCTGCAATCCTCCTGTCTCAGCCTCCCAAGTACTGGGATTGCAAGCGTGCACCACCACGCCGGGCTCCTTTCGTTGTTTTTTGTGTCTTTCTTCACTGTGTTCTTGAGACTTTGATGATGCTCCTGAGACCATCAAAGCCATTCTGAGTCCCCGTCCTTTGCATGTGACCTGGCTTCTGTTCCCTCTTACAGCTGGTGGAATTCTTTGTCCCTGGTTCTCTGAAGTCTCCCAAGGATGTGTGTGGCACAGGACTATTTATTTACATCCCTCACCCAGGTGCTTCACTGCTCTGTAATTTCTGTTATTTGAATAGTGGGCTTCCTGCATTAATCCTCCAATATTTTAAATATTGTTTCCTACTTTTCATCTTTTGGTCTTCTCTTCCTCTTCCTCCTTCCTAATTTCTAGGAGATTCTCTCAATTTTGTCTTTTTCATTTATCTTTTCATCTTTTAGTTTCTTCTTCTTCTTCTTCTTCTTCTTCTTCTTCTTCTTCTTCTTCTTCTTCTTCTTCCTCTTCTCCTCCTCCTCCTCCTCCTCCTCCTCCTCCTCCTCCTCCTGCTTCTCCTCCTCATCATAATTTCTAGGAGATTCTCTCAACTTCATCTTCAAACTTATTGCTGTGCTGGTGTTTCTCATTGACAAGGGTGTCTTGCTTTTGTTCTCAGCATACTGATTTTTTTTATTATTGTTGTTGTCGTTGGGTGGGCTTGCCAACTGCTGACTTCACCGGGGAGAGAACTGGTAGTGCCACTCATCAGGGAATTTCCGATATCAGGATTGGGGTTTTCCTCTTAAGCTGGCCAGATTTTTCAGAGCAGAGTCTCCTAATTTCCTGCTTGAGGGTAGAGTTATGTTGTGATGGGAGGCTTGGAGCAGGAGTGCTGGGAGTGGGGTGTCCATGTGCACAAGGCCCTGAATCTTCCCGCCTTTGTGTCAGTTCCCTCAGAGGGTGGGGAGGAGAGGGACTGAGGGATGTCCCTCTTTCTTCTTCCCTTTTTTTTTTTTTTTTTTTTTTTTCCAGTGCTAGGGACGGAACCCAGAGCCTCGTGCATGCTCAGCAAGTACTCCAGCCCAGCCTGGAGCTGAATCTGAAAGAACTTCCGCTGGTCCTCCTTATTTTAACTGTCTCTATCCCTGCTTCAGAGGGTCCCCCACAGCTGGTTCCACGCCTTTGAGACCCGCTTGGTCCTTGCGTTGGGCTTTCTCCATGGCCTCAATACGTGATAGGTGGTGCTCCTCTGTCAGCTTTCCAGGGTTTTCTCCCTCTTTGGTTTTCTTCATTTTGGTGGCCTGTGTTTTCCTTTTAAAGCTCTCTACTGATGTTCTTGTGAGATTGGTGGTGGTGGGGGGGGGAGTTTAGTTAGATAATCACAAGCTGCCATTTTATTTATTTGGGTATTGGGAGTGGAACCCAGGGACACTCTACCTCCGAGCTACAACTCCAGCCCTTTTTTATTTTTTTAATTTTGAGACATGGTCTCACTAAGTCTCTGAGGCTGGCCTACGATCCTCTTGTCTCAGCCTCCCAAATACCAGAATTACAAGTGTGCACCACGAAAACCTTAAATATTCCCTGCCTTCACATCCCGGCACTTCCCAAGAGTGGGATTTCTCTTCTACCCTCTCTTCCCAAACACCCATTTTCTTCCATGTAGCTTGGATGTCAACAAGTCAAACCGCTCCCACCCCCACCTTCACTTCTGTCTTCTTCCCAGTCCATAGCACCGTCGGAGGCCTGCACATTGAAGGAACAAATGGCATGAACTAGAAGCCTCCATCTGCCCTGGGAGTGGAGATGGCTGGACGCTGGGGGAAGGCTTCAGGGCCTGAATCGGAGCTCACGGGGCAGAATCACAGACAGTCCTAATGTCCCGAGGTCAGGCTGCAGGAAGCACAGAATAGAGTGGGAGCCCAGCTGAGAGCCTTGGGCGGATCAGGGACAAGCTAGGGAAATGTCCCAGGTGAGGAAGGATAGAGATGAGAGGTGTTTCCGGCAGGCCCTCTGCTGGCCCGCAAGCTGCCTCCTCCGCAGCCCACAGCACAGAGTGGTGAGCAGAGGTGGGCCCGGATCTGCACCTCCACACAGCCTCTCAGTCAGGACCACCGGGGGGAGAGGGGCCGGCACTTAAAGGCTCAGCCTGGTCTGCAGCAGGCAGAGACGTCCGCCCCGATCGATCCCTGCAGTCCGTGGATGTGTGACAGGGCCAAAGGGACTTTGCGTCCAGGCCAGGTGTGGTGGTGCACGCCCTATAATTCCAGGCCTTGGGAAGCTGGGATAGGAGGATTGCAGGTTCAAGGCCGACCTCAGCAACTTAGTGAGACTCCATTTCAAAAAAGAAAATAAAAAGGAAACCCATAAAAAGGGCTGGGGGTGTAGCTCAGAGGTAGAATGCTTCTGTATTCAATCCCCAGTACAAAAAAAAAAAAAAAAAAAAGTGGATGGGGGGTGGCAGTGGAGACTTTGCAAACATGATTCAGTTAATGACTATGAGACCGAGAGATAATTCTTGTGTAACTGTGTGTGTGTGTGTGTGTGTGTGTGTGTGTGTGTGTGTGTGTGTGTGTGTTACTGGGGCCTGAGCCCAGGGGCATTCTACCTCTGAGCTACACCCCCAGCCCTTTTTATGTTTTTGTTTTGAAACAGGGTCTCATTAAGTTTCTGAGAGTATCACTATGTTGCTGAGGCTGACCTCAAAACTGTGATCCTCCTGTCTCACCCTCTCAAGTACTGGAATTACAGGTTATGTGCCACCATGCCTGGCACAAGGGTCCTTAGGAGAGGGAGGTGAGTGTCAGAGTCAGAAAGAGATGTGACAACAGAAGCAGAGGTGGGAAAGGGAGGGATTGGAGGATGCTCTGCTGAGGCCTTGAAGATGGAGGGCGGGGACAAGCTGACCGATAGGGTGGCTCTTTGAACCTGGAAAAATCTAGGGAGCAGATTGTTTCCTAGACCCGCTAGAAGGATCATAGCCCAGCTGATGCCTCGGGTTTAAAGATTCGTTTTGAACTTCTGACCTCCAGACCTGTGTGGTTTTGAGCCACTTGGCCCGTGATCGTTGGTGGCAGCAACAATGGGAACTAATGCAGGCACTGCAGTGTTTGCAGGGAGGAGGGGGGTGTTGACCCCGGAGCCCTGGCTGAGGTGAGCGGGCAGGAACCTCGGAGCGGGTCAGGCGAGCAGGGGCTGCCCAGCGAAGTCACAGAAAAGCACTTGCGTTAGTCTGAAGGCTGTTGGGCTGACCTAAGAACCGGGGGCTGGATTGCTGGAGGGTCCCTGCAGTGCAGGAAGTGACTAAGACGCAGGGACGGGAGGGGCTGCTGCAGGTGCAGGGGGTGACTGGTCAGGAGCCAGCCTGTGTCAGAGCCCGGAGGAGGCACATTCCTCCTCTCCCCTGTGCCCTCAATCCCTTCCCCTTCCTGCCTCACCCAGTACGGGGTCAAAGGCTCCCTCGGGCCACCTGAGATAAGGTAGTGACTTGAGGACACAGTAAATTCTGGAGGTTTCCAAGGGCTCAGCTGAGCTCTGACAAGGTAATTGGCTTCCTGTGCATGCACAGCGAGTGTGTACACACACAAACACACACACACACACACACACACACACACACACACACACACACACACACACCATGCCCCATGAGGGATCAGCATGTCTCTGGCCTTTTTCCTCATCCGCCTCCTCTCTCCAGGGACCTGGCAGTCACAGGACCCCGCAGGACCCCAGGCGTGGCCCTGCGGGCTTGTCCAATGCCAGGCCTCCAACGATGACTCCCCTTAGGCACCCGAGCCGAGCTGCCACGCGGCGGGGCCGGTCTCACAGGTCTGAGCTCTGGGTGGGGAGGTGCTGCCAGGCGAGTCTCAGTCACACCTGTGAGTGCTGTGGAGGCGAAACTGCGGTCGGTCACTTCCTCTGAAAGATCCTGATAAGTGGAACTACCCGGCACGGTGGCGCACACCTGTGATCCCAGTCCTTGGGAGGTTGAGACTGAAGGATCACAGGCTTGAGGACCTCCTGAGACGCATCGGGAGACTCTCAGCAACCTAGTACAACCCTGTTTCAAGACAAAATATAAAAAGGGCTGGGGGTGTAGCTCAGAGGTAGAAGGCCCTGGGTTCAATCCCCAGTAAAACACACACACACACACACACACACACACACACACACACACGCGCGCGCGCGTACAATTGAATTAATCTAAAGCCCAAAGGCTCCCACACGTACCTGATCGCTTGCAGCCCCAGCCACCAGCGGCTCTCAGCTGACCCCGCCCACTCAGCCTGGGCACCTGGGCACCGTCCCTCCCTCAGCTCTGCCTGCCTATCTCCTCTGGGTCCTCCAGGTCTCATGTCCATAGACACCTGTTCCTCCGGGGACGTGCGGAGTTCAAGTGCAGGACCCTGCAGCTGGTTAGACCTGCTCGGAGTCCAGCTCTGCTGCTCACCAGCTGGGCGGTCAGTCTGGGCTCCTCTGCAGCTGAAGGACAGGAAAGCCCAGCTCACACTGGCCCAGGCAAAAATAACCTAAGTTCACTAATGAACTGGAACCACCCCAGGATGGACTTCAGGAAAGGCTGTATCCAGGTCTCAAATAATGGAACGTAGGCCAGGTTTCCTACCCTTTGTTTTTCAGCCTCATTTCACCAGTGTGAGATCTACTCTCAGATAGACTCTGTTCTGTGGTCCCAAGACAGCTGCAAGTACTACCCTGGAAATGGGATCCCTGTGTCCAATTTTATATTCAAATTTAAAAAGAACCTAGATATAAAACATTTAAGCAAATTGTACAAATATAAAATATATTTATGTAAGTATATGTCACAGAAAATAGAAATTATAAATAAAATAGAATTAAGTTAAAATAAAATAGAATTAGAAATTAAAATAAAATAGGGCCGGGCGTGGTGGCGCACGCTTGTAATCCCAGCATTCGGGAGGCTGAAACCGGAGGATCCGGGTTCGCGGCCAGCCTCAGCTACTTAGTGAGGTCCTCCGCAACTTAGTGAGACTCGGTTTCAAAATAAAGAATAAAAAATAGGGCTGGGGGTATAGCTCGGAGGTAGAACGCCCCTAAGTTCAATCCCCAGTACCGCAAAAAAAAAAAAAAAATAAATAAATAAAAAAAAAATAAAATAAAATAGAAAATAAAATTATATTCGCAAATTTGAATTTATATAAATGTTAAGTATATTACCATATTAAATTTGTATTTATATTTAAAAGATAAAAGAGGAAAAATGAAATATTTTAAAATGAAGGACTAAGCTGGGCGTGGCGGTGCACACCTGTAATTCCAGTACTTGGGAGTCTGAGACAGGAGGATTGCAGGTTTGAGGCCAGCGTCAGCACCTTGGCAAGGCCCTCAGCAACTTATCAAGACCCTGTTTTAAAATAAAATATAAAAATAGGACTGGGGGTATAGCTTGGAGGTGGAACGTCCCTGGGTTCAATCCCCAGGACTAAAAAAAAAAAGTGAAGGGCTTTTTCTTCCTCTTCCTTCTCTGCCTGGGGTCTTTTGCCTGTGGAAGAAAGCTATGCTAGTGTAGATTAGAGGGAAAGCTTCATGAAACTTAGTGATGTGTTTTTAAGAACTGAACATTAAGCTGTGCATGGTGGCGCACGCTTGTAATCCCAGCATTCGGGAGGCTGAGACCGGAGGATCTGAGTTCGAGGCCAGCCTCAGCTACCTAGTGAGGCACTCCACAACTTAGTGAGACCCAGTTTCAAAATAAAGAATAAAAAATAGGGCTGGGGGCGTAGCTCAGAGGTAGAATGCCCCTGAGTTCAACCCCTAGTACCGCAAAAAAAAAAAAGAACTGAACATTAAGTTGTGTGTGGTGTCACACACCTGTAATTCCAATACTTGAGAGGCTGAGACAGACGATCACAGGCTGGAGGCCAGCCTCAGCAACTTAGTGAGGAGGCCCTGTTTAGAAATAAAAATCACAAAATGGCTGGAGCAGTAGCTCAGATGTAGAATGCCCCTGGGTCCAATCCTAGTACCCACCTCCAAAGAGTTAAAATTAGATGCAGAGCTTAGGTTAAAATTCAAATGCACTTATTCTTGACCCAATAATTCCACACAGGGCTTGTTCAAAATAATATATGCGCAAGATTATTCACTATTACATTATGAGTAATAGTGAACAATTTGAAAAAGTATCAATATCCAGTAAAAGGCAACTGGCGAAACCAATTATGGTACCTAATCCCTTGCTGGAATACTCTGATCGCAGGCAGTCATGATTGCAAAGTGTCTTAGCAGTGATGTGGAATGAGACCCAGGACAGGTTCTAGGAAAACAGGTGTGCAGAATAATTTGAGGCCATTTATGAAAAGTGTGTGTGTGTGTGCCAACTTGTATTATTTCTAAACTATAACATATCTAGAGGGCACAAAATACGGGGAAGGATATGCTCCTCTGGGAAGGTTCACAGGGTGGCACTAGAACCTTTTGAATTTTGTACAGTTTGTCTATGCTTATTTATTCTGACACAATAATCCAATCTGTGTGTGTGTGTGTGTGTGTGGTACTGGGGATTGAACCCCGGGGCAGTCTACCTCTGAGCTACACCCCAGTTCTATTTTTTATTCTTTATTTTGAAACAGGGCCTCACTAAGTTGCAGAGAGCCTCACTAAGTAGCTGAGGCTGGCCTCAAACCTGGATCCTCCAGTCTCAGCCTCCCAAATACTGGGATTACAAGCGTGCACTACCACGTCCAGCTTAATTCAGTCTTCTAAAGCACTTCAAAACTTCAAAATAATGAAAACAAGCCAGGCATGGTGGTGCATGCTTGTAATCCCAGCATTCGGGAGGCTGAGACCAGAGGATCCGGGTTCGCAGCCAGCCTCAGCTACCTAGTGAGGCACTCCGCAACTTAGTGAGACTCGGTTTCAAAATAAAGAATAAAAAATAGGGCTGGGGGTATAGCTCGGAGGTAGAATGCCCCTAAGTTCAATCCCCAGTACCGCAAAAAAAAAAAAAAAAAAAAAAAATTAATGAAAACAAGTAAATAAATAAATAAACCACACCAGATTCTGGCCTATAGCTCATTAATGACTTTAAAATTTTTGTGTGTGTGTGGTATTAGGATTTGAACCCAGGAACATAATTCTACTTCTGAGCTACACCCCCAGCCCCTTTTATTTTTTTATTTGGAAACAGGGTCTCACTAAGTTGCGGAGGGCCCAATGCTGAGGCTAGCTGTGAACCTACTTTGAACCTGAGATCCTCCTGTCTCAGCCTCCCAAGTACTGGGATTACATCACACCTGGCTTCACTAATTACTTTTATCTGTTACCTCCCACCCCATTCACGGCTGACACCGCGTCCCTGCGCCCTCACCCCCTGGAACCACCCCCATCCTAGCAAGTACATGGCTGCGTCGCCATTGCCTATGCCAACTGCGCCAGGCGTTTTGAGAGCAGGGACCATACTTTTTAGCTGTGTGTCCTCTGTCCCACACATGACACTGACGGGCAATGGGCATGGAGTGAGACCAAGACTGGATGAATTCACCGATGGAAAGACTGAAGCCTTAGGTCCTGCTTCTAGAAGCTCATGACCTGGTAGCCAGAGAACAACCGAACATGGAGCCTTCCAGTAAGTACAGACTGCACGTGACAAGGACCTGTGACCTCAGAGATCTGTAGAAAAGAGAAGGAAAGGTTCCCCAGAACAGAGAAGAAGTGATCACAATCAAAAGGGTGGAGTTCAGAACTGCCAAAAGCTGGCAGTGAGGACAGATGAGGCACGAGGTCTGCAGGGGAACTGAGACTTGGCCAAGATTGCGGAACTGGGCTCAGCTGACCCGCTGTCCCCATGCGCCCCCCGGGAGGAGGGTAAACCTTCTGTGGTACCACAGACATCAACTCAGCATCCTGCCAGGGCATCTAAATGGTTCCTAGGCTTTTGCTGCTTTGGGTGAGCACGCAGGGAAGGAGCAGAGCAGCCAGTCGGTTCCCTGCCTTGGTCTCCAGCCCTGTGGGAACTGTTTGCTTTTTTGTCTTCTGGAAGTTCAGGCCTAGGATTTGACAGAGGAATAGACCCTTTTCTCCCCTGGCGTGCCTCAAAGGCAGCTCCAACTTAGGGCAGCAACAACGAATCCCCCGCCTCCTGCCCCCACACTCTCCTGAGGAAAGCTCCACCCCGGGGCCCCAAAGTCATTTGTCCTTGTGGACAAGGCTCAAAAGAGTCAAAGCGATTCTGTGGCCCTTGTTACAGAAGACCAGAAAAATCAAGTTTAATGTCTGCAAGTTTTCTTGTCCTGTAGGGAAATGAAGGTGATAACCATGCTTGGCTGATGATTGTTTCCTGAGAAGCAAACCAAATAAACTATGCGGATACATTAAAGAAAAAAAAATATACAGAGCACCAAATACAAGGGGAGCACTGTTGTTTAAAGCAGGGGCCGATGATCTCTGTTGATTTATATGTCCAACATGCATTCCCTACCTTTTTTGGGGGGTGCTGGGGATTGAATCTAGGGCCTCACACTTGTACCACTGAGCTACACTCCTAGTCCTCCCGCTTCTTCTGATAAGATCCCTCTCCTGTAGGAAACCTGCGTCCTGGGGTTCGTTTGGATGGGCCTGGCCTGCTAGAGTGTTGGGTGCACACCTGTTATGGTGTGGATCTTAAACGTCCCCCCAAGGCTGTGTACTAACGGCTTGGGCACCAGCGTGTGAGGCTATAGGGAGTTAGAGCCCTTAGGGGGTGGGGTCTCATGGAAGAAAGTGAGGTTATTGGGGGCAAGGGGATATTGGGACCCCTGCTCCTCTCTCCTCTCCTCTCCTCTCCTCTCCTCTCCTCTCTTCTCCTCTCCTCTTCTCTCCCTCTCTCTCTCCCTCTCTCCTTGCTTCCTGGCTGCCATGAGGTAGTCAGACCACCTCCCCCCAGCACTCCCTGCCATGATGTACTGTGCTGCAATGGACTGAACCCTCCGAATTAATAAACCAAAATAAACCTTTCTTTTTTTCTTTTTCTTTTTTTTTTTTTCAGTACTGGGGATTGGACTCAGGGACATTCTACCTCTGAGCTACACCCCCAGCCCTATTTTTTATTCTTTATTTTGAAACAGGGTCTCACTAAGTTGCAGAGGGCCTCACTAGGTAGCTGAGGCTGACTTCAAACCCGGATCCTCTGGTCTCAGCCTCCCGAATGCTGGGATTACAAGCGTGCGACACCACAACCGGCTCCTCCTTTTAAGTTGAATTCCTCAGGTATTTTGTCATAGCAAAGGGAAGTTGACAGACACAACATCTGGGGCCTAGTCAATCAGAATTCCCTATCTTTGAGAATGAGCATTGGTGTAGAAATGGGTCTGTGACTTCAGACTAGGCCAGCCCAGAGTCTTCCAAGGCTTTTCTGCTGGAGCTTTGAGCGAAGGCAATTTTCTGTCCACTGGGATTGCTAAGGTCTGCCCACGTTTCCAGTTGGGGGACATAGACAAAGACAGAACCCTGTTGACATCCTAGCCTCTGGATCCCACACTGCCTGAAGCTACTTCAACCTTGACTTTTCAGTTCCATGAGCCAACACATTATCTCTTTTGTGGACTGAAGAGCCTAATTAATTTAACCTTTTTTTTTTTTGTTGTTTGTTTTGTTTTGTTTTGGCGGTACTGGGGATTGAACTCAGGGGCATTCTACCTCCGAACTACACCCCCAGCCCCATTTTTTATTCTTTATTTTGAAACCGAGTCTCACTAAGTTGCGGAGTGCCTCACTAGGTAGCTGTGAGGACCTGCATCCTGGGTTTGTTGCCCGGGGTAGGTGAGATCATGAGGGTGGGTGTAGGTATGCCCGTGTGGCCCGAGTGGAGTCGACGTGCTTGCCCGTGTGTGTGTGTGTGTGTGTGTGTGTGTGTGTGTGTGTGTGTAGAGAGAGAGAGAGAAAGAGCGGGAGGAGTGAGTAGAGAGGCAGGCTCATCAGGCAGCAGGACAGTTTGGGGACAAGTCCCTGCATGACTGGCAGGGTCCCCAGAGCCCAGGCATGTGTGTGTGCACGCGTGCATCCGTGTGTGTGCATGTGCATGCATGTGTGTGTGTAGCGCAGAGAGCCAGCAGTGCCCTGTGCATGGCGTGGAAAATCGGGCCGGGACCTTCTTTACCTTCAGAGTTCAGTCTTCAACCACAGAGGCCTGGCTCTTTTCATTTCTGCCTCCGCAGCCCAAGACTTAGTGACTAGTGCAGAAAGAATAAATGAAGGAATGAGGTGGATCTGGAACATGGCCTGGTCAGAGTCCCCTCCCTTCCTCTGAACAGCCTCGGGGGGGGGGGGAGGGCGGCCAGCCCATCTGCAGCAGGGCGGTTTGCACCTGTGTGTGGGGTCCCCCATCCTCTCCCTGTGTTCTCTCCTTTGTGCACAGGTGTCCCTGCCGAGCGCACAATCCTGTCTACCTCCCTGTCTCTGCTTTCTTATCTTCTGGATCTCAGCTTAGACACCTGCTGCAGGAGCTCACGCGCACTCTGGGCGGGTGCCGTGTCAAGGTGTCCACAGCGCCGTCCTGCCATTTACGGAAGAACTCATTTAGTTGCGTGGTAAATGCCAATCTATCTCCACCGTTCCTCTACATTGGAGCCTGGTGCAGGGGTGCCTCGGATTCTGACTAGGTTTTTTATCCCTGCTGCCTGGTCTCTGTTGGCTCATTAATCAATAGTGCTCTATGGAGCACCTGCCGGGTTGCCTTTCTCCTGCAGGGAGATCCTGTCAGAGATCCCTCCTCCCCTAGCGCTTCCACCTCAGTGCAGGAAGAGACCTCCAGCAAGGAAACAGACACAGTCCTCAGGACAGAGCATCTCAATGATAAATACCACCAGTAAGCCGGGCGTGGTGGCGCACGCTTGTAATCCCAGTACTTGGGAAGCTGAGACAGGAGAATGACAGGTTCGAGGCCAGCCTCAGCTACTTTGTGAGGCACTCTGCAACTTAGTGAGACCCTGTTTCAAAGTAAAGAGTAAAAAATAGGGCTGGGGGTATAGCTTGGAGGTAGAATGCCCCTGGGTTCAATCCCTGGTACCTCAAAAAAAAAAAAAAAAAAAAAAGTACCACCAGTAAAACAGCCCAGGATGATGTAGCCTAGAGGGCAGGAAGGTGGAGAATATCTCCTTTGTGTGTGTGTGTGTGTGTGTGTGTGTGTGTGTGTGTGTGTGTATGGTGCTGGGGATTGAACCCAGGATCATTTTTCCTCCAAGCCATACCCTCAGCCCCATTTATTTATTTTTTTAATTTTTGGAAACAGGGTCTCACTTGGTTGCTGAGGCTAGTCTTGAACCTATGATCTTCCTGTCTCAGCCTCCCAAGTACTGTGGTTACAGGTGTGCACGACCATGCCCAGCTGAATATCTCCTATTTAACAGGTGCCCTTTGAGCCGAGATGCACAGGAATATGGGTGAGGCTATTCTAAGCTCCCCAAAGGTAAAATTGTCTTCTGCTTCCCACGTGGGAAAGGGTGAGGCTGGGGAGGCAAGATTCTTGAAGGAATTGCAGACCACGGCAAGGAATTTTGGCTTTTTCAAGTACCAATTGGGAAGGGACCTGATCTTAGGTGCACACTTGTAATCTCAGTACTTGGGAGGCTGAGACAGGGGGATCACAGGTTCGAGGACAGTCTCAGCAAGTAGTGAGACTCTCACCAACCTAATGAGACCTTGTTTCCAAGTAAAAATAAAAATAGGGGTGGGGGTGTAGCTCAGAGGTAGAATGCCTCTGAGTTCAGACACAAGTGCCACACACACAAAAATACAATTCTGAAGGATTCTTCTGGCTGTCACGTGTAGAGTGGCCAAGAGGAGGACAATTAGGAGGTTTTAACAGCCAAGTGGATGGGACAGGAGTCAGCAGCAGAAATGGAGAAGAAGCCGGGCGTGGTGGCGCACGCTTGTAATCCCAGCATTTGGGAGGCTGAGACTGGAGAATCCGGGTTCGCGGCCAGCCTCAGCAACCTAGTGAGGCACTCCGCAACTTAGTGAGACCTGGTTTCAAAATAAAGAATAAAAAAAAATAGGGCTGGGGGTATAGTTCGAAGGTAGAATGCCCCTGAGTTCAATCCCCAGCACCGCAAAAAAAAAAAAAAAAAAAAAAAAATGGAGAAGAAAGGAGGGCTTGGGGGTGTACAGATGCTCCATAACTTGCAAGGGAGATATGTCCCAATAAACCCATTACATGTTGAAAACTCAGTAAGCCAGAAAGGCATTGAACACACCCAACCCTGCCCCACACCAGAGCTTGGCAGCATGGCATGGCACGGCACACTGGAGATATGGTCATTTCCTTTCACTACCTTGTGGCTGATGGGAGGGGGGGGGGGTGATCGCCACGCCAACCCAGCATCGCAATGACAGGCAGCATATTGCTAGCCTGGGAAAAGATGAGGAGTCAAAACTCAAAGTAAGGTTTCTACAGAATTCGTGCTGTTTTCACGCCATCATAAAGTCGACAAATCATAAGTTGAACGGTGCTCAGTCTGGACCATCTCTACTGAGCTGCATTTGTGGGATCCCTAGGGTGTGGGGGACCCACTAGCCTTCTAATCTGGAGGAACCGAGTGGGTGCTATCGCCAGTTATCAAAACAGGAAAGACCAGATTGGGGTGGGGTCAAAAATGGAAAGTTCTGCTTTATCGCTGTTCATTTTGAAATGCCTGGTAGATATCCAAGGAGAGATGGCAAGTTGGCGTGGGCCTGTAGCTCAGTGGAGAGGTCAGAGTGGAAGACGCTCGTGTAGGAGGCATCAGCATAGGAGGGGTTTGGAAGCCGCGATGAGATCATCTAAGTAGAGGGAATCTAGAGATGGGAGAATGCCCAAGGCCAAGCCCTAGCATACACTGCAGCTCTCAGTGGTGGGCTGCAGCTGAGAGAGAGAGAGAGAGAGAGAGAGAGAGAGAGAGAGAGAGAGAGAGAGAGAGAGACCCCTGAAGCCAAGAGAGCTCAGGCAATCATTCAAAGGCTGCTGAAGAACCAGCAAGTTCACAAAGAAGTGACCATGGGCTTCGACAGCATGAACATCATTGGGTTCTTGATCTAAAGAGCTTTGGTGGAGTGCTGGGGGTGGGCGCCCAACTGGAGTGGGTTGGAGGGAGTGGGAATGAAGGTCAGAAGCTGCGAGCACAGCCGTGAGCCACACGATATTTTGGTTAACGATGAATCAAAAACATTTTGGTTCTCTGGGGGTGCCATACAATGATAATGGAAGGGAAACATTCCTGCTGCCCAGTAATTTTTCTGTTCCTTGTCTATGTTGAGATACATTTAAATACAGTGTTACCGTTGCCTATCGTATTCAATATAGCAGCAGGCTGTGCAGGTGTGCAAGGTTGGAACGACAGGCTACACGGTGTAGCCTAAGTGTGTAGAAGGCAATACCGTCCAGGTCGTGTAAGTACACTCTGTGATGTTCACAAAATGACGGAATTGCCTAATGGCACATTTCCCAGAATGCATCCCGTCGTTCAGTGACACTTGACTGCATGGAATGCTTGTGAAAGAATCTGTACCACGATGGAGAGTGGAAATTGAAGAAGTAGCTGCCGGAGGGGGAAGGGGCATCGGGGGAGCGTTGATTCTTGTTTTTATGCTTTTATTGGTGTATTGTAATTATATGCATCATAGTGAGGTTCAAAGTGATACATTCACAGGTGCACTCATCACCTAGTGCATTCTTCTCCTCATCCCTCCCCTGCGCCCCTCTACAAGTTAGTGAGATTGGCGGTAAATACCTTTATATATGGACAGATTATTTGAACTGTTTCCTTCCACAATCTTCCTTTTTCTCCTCTCCACCTCCCCCAATCTCCTTCCACTATTCTACTGGTGTCTCTCACTTATCTAAAGTCTCTTTTGGGCCGGGCGTGGTGGCGCATGCTTGTAATCCCAGTACTTGGGAGGCTGAGACAGGAGGATCACAGGTATGTAGCCAGCCTCGGCAACTTAGTGAGGCCTTGGTTCAACATAAAAGAATAAAATAGGACTGGGGGTGTAGCTCAGGGGTAGAATGCCCCTGGGTTCCACCCCACGTACCACACATACACATACACACACAAAATAAATAAAGTCTCTTTTATTTCCTATTTTCTCTGTAGCTTCTGCAAAGGAGAGAAAACATGTGACTCTTGAGACTCGCTGATCTCACTCAGCATAATCTTCTCTAATTCCACTTTCCTGCAAATGGTATGATTTTGTTCTTCTTTATGGCTGAGAGGTGGAAGTTCCTAGCGCATATATATATATATATATATTTTTTTTTTAAAAAACCTCATACATATATATGAGTTTTTAAAAAATATATATATATATTTATATATATATATTTTAAAAAACTCCTATGGTTGGGGGGAGATTATGCTACATCAGGGAAGATACAAGACAATTTCACAAGAAAAGAGAATTTCACAAGAAATCCTTTTGCGAAGGCAAGAGGATTGGGGTCCAGCACAAAGACAGGGCCGGCTTCAGACAGGAACCGGGACCGTGGATAGGCGGGTGGGTGCAGATGCAGGTAAGCTCCTCGCTCTGGGTGTGGGAAAGCGAAGGGCTTCCTTGGCGATGTTTTCTGTTTTCTCAGTGTAATATGAGACGGCATGATCAGGGGCAGGATCCGTGGCATTAGAGGAGAGAGAACACCAGGGAGAACAGAGCTGGGCATGTTCGAGGATTCTGTGAGTCTAAGTGCAATCAGCCAGCTGCTGATCATCCCTGGCCGCGTTTGGCCACCTGGGTGCAGGCACAGTGGGGACAGAGAGCTAAGATATGAAGCCTTTGGTAACCCAGCGTGTGGGCTGACCAGGAGGGTGGATCTGTTCCTTGGAAACAGGGGGACACAGAGGTCAGGCCTGGGCTCTCTGGCTCTCTGTGGGCAGACCTTCAATGCTTCTGGGGCCCAAGTGGTCTTGAACTCACCGACAGAGCAATCTGTCCAGCACTCCAGCCACGGTGCCCCTTTTGGTGGCTGGAGGACCTAGCTGGGGTGGGCCAGAGGGTGAAATCATGGCGTGGGATGAGCATTTCTGCTTGCCAACCCTCTGCCCGGCTCCCTTCCAGCCTGACATAGAAGAAACCTCCCACGTGGTGGGCTCAGCAGCACAAAGGTAACCCAGTGTGGGGCTGGGGCCTGGCCCCAAGTGTGCTGGGAAGAAAAACAGGCCATCCCAGGACCCAGCCCAGCCACAAAGAGCTTCTCAGGAGGAGTTTTATTGGGGTGCGTGTGTGGGTCTATCTCCCTCATCACCAGGCACCCACTTGCCTCCAGAGAAAGGGCCTCTTCATCCCTCACGTTAGTCATCGTCTCTGCATGAACGACCGGCCCTCTCCACGGCTCTCCCACTCAGCCCGGCGCGAAGCCCAGCACAGCACTCGGCATGAACAGGTGTTTCGTAAATTCTCATTGAATACAGGGAGGAATGGGCACATCAACGCAGCCATTCATTCAAGGAAGACAACCCTTGCTTCCTCCCGTGCCCTGGACATCGGTCGTGGTGACAGTGTCCAGGCCTCACTCCTCGTCAATAGTAGTGAGTCTCTGGCCTCAGGCTGAGGGTCCCCTTCTCCAGCAGAAAGGCCTGGAAGTCTGCCAGCCAGTCATCATGCCTAGAAGGGCTTGCTCTTTGCAGCAGGGCCCCCCCGTTCTGAGGCTGGGTGGAAGGAGAGCTGATGGAGGCTGCTGCCTGAGGCTCTGGCCCAGCCTGAGGAGAGATGGATCATCTGCCCCCCGCCTGCTCCTTTCTCTAGCCCTCATTGCCCTGGTCATGTAGACAAGAGATGGCAACCTGAGTCAGATTTCCGGAAGAAGTTGGAGAAGCCAAGCTCCGGGAATGCTTGCTGAGCCCTCCTGAAGCTGTTCTCAATCTGGCCCAGGAACCAGGAGGAAGAAGTCTAAGACCAAGTGAGCCCAGGGCCCAGAAGGCTGACAAGGGGGGTCCACAGCTGGCTCCAGCCCTGCTGGGCAGGAACGGTCACCGCCGCCAGGCTGCTAACCAGAGAATGGTCCAGACTGCAGGGAGCTTGAAGGGGTTGATGCTCTGTCTGGGGCTGGCGAAGAGGGAGCCATCTGCAGCAGAATAGGCTGACGGCACCCCAGGAGTGATGGCTAGGAGAGGGCAGGCCCCTGCCCAGCAGAGTGCAGGCCCAAGGAAACTCTATCTGTGAGGAGGTCCGGAGGACAAGCAACGGCAAGCGAAGAGGCCCTGTGTATGAGGCTGAGGCCCCCGTCAATGACCATGGCAGCCTCCTTGGGCTGCCACTGCCGAGTACAGCCCTCAGGCTGGGTGACTCATGCATCGGGACCCTCATTTCTCACAGTGCTGGAAGCCACAGTCTCTGATCAAGGCGTTGGTGGGCAGTTTCTTTTCCACCTCTCTCCTGGGCTTGCAGATGGCCAGGTTCTCATCGTATCTTCACGGGGCTTGTCCTCTTTTTACAAGAGCAGTCAGAAGATGAACTGAAGGCCTCGCCTCAATGGCTTCCTTTAACTAAGTTTCCACTTTAAAGACCCTGTCTCCAAACACAGTCATATTCTGAGGCCCTAGAGAACTTCAATATATAAATAATATTCCTAGAGGAATTCAATATATTAAGAGTGATTATGGGAACACGATCCTAACAGTGACTGTGTATGTTATGAAACAATTCACTGCTGGGCTCAAATAACAGTAACACTGACAACAGGTATGTGTGTGTGTGTGTGTGTGTGTGTGTGTGTGTGTGTGTGTGTGTGTTTGTGCTCTATTTGCCCGATAGGTTCATTTCCCGAGGCTCCTCTGATTTTCCGCAGAGCCCAAGAGAAGGGCGGACATGACCAGCTGGTTTTATGGTTGAGCTGAAGAAGCTTTCCCAGGTCACACAGCAGGCCAGGGTCAGCCCTGGAACTTCTGCCAGGCAGCTTTGGGGTTCTGGACTCCCCTGCCACACGCTCTCCAGCGAGGTCACCATGCGAGGCTCTCACAGCCCAGCTGGAAGGACTCCCAGCAGCCAGCCTTCTGCCCTCCCTGCACCATTGGAGGTGCAAACTGAGGTGGCAGGCTGCTCCCTGGAGGTGAGGTGATTCACGAGGCCCTAAGTTTATGGCTGACTGCAACATCTTATCTGCTGTGACTCACTTGCTTATCAGGCTCTGACATGCTGAACAATTTGCCCAAGGTCTGACAGGTCCCAGCAGCCAGAGGGCAGAGCTCAGCCCCTGCTGGCCCTACCCCTGGAGGCCCTATGCAGATTTCTTGGAACCTTCCTTGAGTTGCACGAGCACACTCCTCCAGGCAGGGCTCACCTGGCTTTGACTCCATCCTGACAGCCTCTGGCCTCCCTCTGGGGGCCTTCGGCCTTCTCATGTCGGAGGAACCTGTACCCCTGGCTCCTAACCCTGGCCTCTGCTCCTGCATGGAGATCAGCTCCTTAGCAGTCACCCGAATGGGCACAAGAGCCATGGCAGGCCAGGTGGGGTGCAGAGGCAGCCAAGAGGCCGAAGGGCAATCTCTAGGACACCAGGCAGATTCTCATGGTGGCCACAGGAGCTCTTGTTTGAACCTCTCTGGCCTGGTCCCTCCAGGAGGAGGGTCTTGACCAGCTGCCCCACTGACTAGGTTCTTGCTTGAATTTCCATTTGGAAAGCTATGCCTAGACTCTTCTAAGGTGGTTAACTTGTGAGTGCTGACCCTGTGGCCACGATAGAATAGGAGGCCTTCTTTAACCTGGCTGTGGCTGATGAGGTGTCCCTGGGCAGGACCACAGCCTGGAGAGCTCATCTTTGACTGTCGGGTTCTCCCAGCCATGCAACTACTTAAAGACCCTAAGGCAGGGGCCCTGGAGTGTCTCCATCTGCAAATTTGAGTCTAACCATGAGCTGTCCCCTCTCCTCTGCCCATGGCGGCCTGTGAACCAATGGACCAATGGACAGCCACATTGTCCCAGCACCCCCCCTCCCCCATGACAGCCAGGTGGCTGGAGCTATTTGGGATCTTTTCTCTCTCTCTCTCCCTCTCTCTCTCTCTTTTTTTTTTTTGCAGTACTGGGGATTGAGCCCGAGGGCATTCTACCTCTGAGCTACACCCCCAGCTCTATTTTTTAATTCTTTATTTTGAAACTGGGTCTCACTAAGTTGCGGAGTGCCTCACTAGGTAGCTGAGGCTGGCAGCGAACCCCGATCCTCCGGTCTCAGCCTCCCGAATGCTGGGATTACAAGCGTGCACCACCACGCCCGGCAGGATCTTTTCTCTTAAGCAGCCCCATGTACAGCCTATTTTAGTCCAGTCTCTTCAGCAGGTGCCAGGAGATAGTGACCAAGATACACACGCTACCAGAGCTGGATGACTCCCTCACGTCTCCCCAGCTTTCTTACTGACTGTGTGGACGGCAGGGCTGACAACTCCCTCACTCAAGTCTGTGCCCAGGTAGTGTCCTGTGTCCACCATGCCCCAAATAAACCGTAGTGCAGGGCAGTGGGAAACCCCTAAACACAGCCGTATTTGTTGAAAGAGGAAACAGATTCAGGTCCCCAGTACGCTTGGACCCCCTCCCTGCCATCCTCTGCAGGGCAATAGTCAAGGACCCCCAAGAGAGTTCAGGGTGCAGGTGGCTCCTCACTCGCTCACCAGGAGCCCATAGAAGCCGCCCAGAGGGGAAGGGGCCCGCAGCTGTAGGCACCGGCTTTCCAGGAATTAGAGAGGCATTGACGGTGGAGCCCTCCCAGCAGGGAATTGAACCTGCTGATTCCCTCGGACCAAACCCCGAGGCGCTGGGCTCCGAGCTGGCAGAGAAAGGCGCTGCCGGGCTGGCTGGCCTCCAGCAGGAGAGGCGTGGGAATGTGGCCTTCAACCCGGCCAGGCCCCAGAGCCAAGCCCCAGGGTGGCCGCTGATGGCCGCTTCTGGGCCCACGGGGCTTTGATGGCCTCATGGCAGCCACTTCTCCTGCACCATCCTTCTCTCCACAGGTGACGTCTGTTGAGAAAACTCCTAGGACTCCTTCATTCCCATGACTGGGCTGGGAGGCCCTCGCCCTGTGCTGCCCCACCCCAGGCCACCTGCCAGGCTGGAGAAGGAGACCCTTTGGGTGCAGAGAGAATGGTCTCAGAGCCTGTATCTAGCGCCCCAGCATTTTCTTTGGAAGAAGGTAGTGCCCTAGGCTTGACACCCGGGGACTGACGTGTGCCCGAGGCCATGAGGGGAACCTCTGCCCTGTAAGCGGTGGCCCTGCTCTGCCGGAAATTCCTGGCCTGGCCCGCAGAGCCCAGGACGGACAGGAAACCGGCCTTTCCTGCCTGGCACTCCCAGGCCAGGCCGAACGGGCAGGGCGCTCCTGCCGGTTCTCACACAGAGCGCCCTGGGGTTGGGTTCCAGAAAAACAACTCTTGTCCCATCCAACCCACCGCTTCTTTGTTCTTCCCCTTTTCCTGGTGCAACGGAACCCAGTAGACGGGGTTGGGCCCCAGTCCTGGCTCTGGCCCTTCCTGAGGCCGGGGTCAAAGGCACTTGTCCCTCAGCCTGACTCTGTGGTCCATAATCGGGGTGAGTGATGCCTGCTCTGGGGGGTCCCTGTAAGAATCAATGATTCTTACAACCTCCCAGCCACAACCAAGCCCTGGTGCATGGAAGACACCCCTGGACCGGTAGTCTTAGCCCCCTGGCCCGACCCTGCCGGACGCCATCCTACCCAGAGCCCGGCCTGGGCTTCCTGACCTCTGAGGAAACCAGAATAGCGACTTTAGCATCGTGCCTTCCATGCGCTGGGTGCTTAGTGCTTCGTACCCACGACCTCAGTCTTCAAAACCACCACAGCAGATGACAACACGCCACTTTGTCATTCCCAATCACAAAGAGGGAGACTGAAGATCAGAGAAGTTAGTGATCTCTCCCGAGGTCACACAGCTACCATTGGCAGACAGACAGAACCCTAAGCCATGCACTTTCTATGTGTAAAGAGAGGTACTTCCTGAGGGAGGAGGGGGAGGGGGAGGAGCTTTGTCATGAGC
>PVLC010018094.1:0-32634 GCA_004027655.1 Graphiurus murinus
AAACTGCAAACAGTGCTCTTTACAGTAAAGTAACTAATTTCAGGAACAGAACAGGATACAGCCAAAAGAATCAAGGTTAGCTTTGACACAAATCTGTTTGTTAAGCATATCTTGCAAGAACAGCAGGTTCAGAGGCTTAGGGGGAGGGAGCAGACTTCCGGGAGTGTATGTCTGGTCCATTTAAAATTTTTTTACTACAGGATCCCAAGTAGCAAAAGAATTTACCATTCTTTACTATTTGCTGTGTGGGTCAGTGCCCAGTAGGGACGTCTCTGTGTTTGCATTACTTGAATAGGCTAGGAAAGTTAATAACAGGTGTGTGTGTGTGGTGCTGGGGATTGAACCCAGGGCTATTCTGCCTCTGAGCTTCACTCCCAACCCTGTTTTATTTTTTATTTTGAAACAGGTTCTCACTAAGTTACTATGAGCTGTATGTGGCACCGAGGATTGAATCCTGGGCTGTTCTACCTCTGAGCCCTATTTTATTTTTTATTTTGAAACAGGGTCTCAAAGGTTACTGTGTGCTGGCCTCGAACCTGCGATCCTCCTGTCTCAGCCTCCCAAGTACTGAGATTACAGGTGTGTGCACCACCACATCAGGCTAGCATGACTTGTTTTTTAAAAAAAGAAAATTACTTGGTGTGTGTGTGTGTGTGTGTGTGTTCCTTAGAGTACACACATACACAAAAATCACAGCCTACAACATACATCGTGGAATATGGAGTGAAACTGTGCCGCTGTTCTGTAGAGGAGCACCAGGAGCCACTGTAGAAGACGAAGCTCAGAGTTCCCGCCCTGGGGGTGAGGCTCGAGGGGGCGGGGCTATTGATCACCAACTCCCATGATCCCCTGGTGGAGGCCGCTCCCTGAGTATTAACTTCCCTACCCTCTGTCCCGCCAGAGCACCGGAGTCTCTCACGGGAGGAGAGAGCCTGAAGGCAGAACTGCAGGTGCCGGCATAGCAGGCAGAGGCTAGGTCTATGCCCAAGGAAATACCAAGTGCCCAGGGATGACAGGCAAGGCCCAACATCGTCTAATACGGGAAGAAAATAAAGGACATTTCCTCCATTTTAAATTCCAGGCTACTTTATCTGTATTCCTGAAGATAAGTAGGATACAGTCATTCCTAGACAAAGTAAAATAAAGTGTCATGAATACTGAAAAATTAGCTGCAAGTCAATTCTAACCTACAGATAAATTCCCTTTCCTATGCTTTTCAAGAGGGATTTAGTTGATAAACATTTAACAGCATACAGCAAATAATAATACAGCTAAAGAGGAGAAAAGAAGAGTAGACTTATTTCAGACACTTTTGTTTGGCGAGTTTGCTATTTCTGGCTCCTGTCTGGACTGTATTTTTATTTGTAGTGACAACTTCCATGCAGCGTTTCCATGCTGGTACTATAACAGATTATGCAAGTTGTCTTTCATTTTGAAGGAGCAGAGAATAAACAGAAATTTCAGGAGTAGGAGGCTTGAAGACACTGCCAAAATAAAGACTGTCTAATAGTCATGTGAGTCCAATGACTGTTCCCATCTGCATAAATCAGAAAAGCAGAAACAACTCGAGCGCGTGTCTGGGGGCTGGAGATGGCGGGCGCTCGCTGCCGACTGTGGCAGAGAATCTGTGGCGTCAACACAAACTGAGCCGTCTTCAGGATGCATCGTGTCAACCCTTCTTCACAGGGCCCCTTGGAGGTGACATGAGAAAGGCAATGTCTAACTGCCCTGTTGTGTAATGCCCTTCCCCCAGGATTTGGTCAAAGAGTGAGTCTACAGCCAAAAGAGAGTGATAAATCAAAGGAGAAAGCCAGGCATGGCGGCACACACTTGTAATCCAGTACTTGGGAGGCTGAGGCAGGAGGATCACAAGTTCAAAGCCAGCAGACAGTAACTTAGGGAGACCCTGTTTCAAAATTTAAAAAATAATAAATAATAAAGAAAGCTAGAAGTGTAGTTCAGAGGTAGAACACTCTTGAATTCAATCCTCAGTACAAAAAAAAAAAAGTTAATGGGGAGCTACAAAAGCCAGCCTTTGCTGTGGCCGTGTTGGAAGAGCCTGTGTGTTGTACACTCAGACAAGGAAGCTCTTTCTTTACACTCCTGAAGCGTGGGCTCCACAAAGGCTGCCGGGCTGTCTCCTGAAGTTGTTCACTGAGAAAGACTTTTAGCAGAACACAGTGGATATCCGCATGGAGGACAGCCTTCTAGATCTTCTACTTTCTTCTTTTCTTTCTTTTTTTTTTTTTCTTTTTGGAACTTTTACTTTCCACTCTGAAAGTTTTCTTTACAGGTTTACAGGGACACAGTGGGGCCCATTCTTCTGTTTTCTTCTGTTGCTACCGTTCAGGGTTTTTTTTTTTCTCAATTTTTTTATTTATTGGCATCTTCTAATTATACACAGCCACAGCAGTGGGATTCATTGTTACATATCCATGCATGCACATAGCATAATTTGGTCAATGTCATACCCCAGTGGGACCCCTTTCCTAGGAGGGTCAATTCTCATTTCTCCCTCAAAACCAGTTATGGCGCTTCCTCTCCCTACTCATCTTTCCAGACACCTTGAGACCATGGTCAGTTTTATTTTTCTGATTTACTATGGACAGGCAAAATCATGGAGACAGTGGCTTAATTATCTTAAAGACACTGGTGGCTGTCTGCCCCACACAGCCATCACCCTACACCCCCATCATCACAAACTCTGGAAGGCAGGGCCCATCCTGTAATCTCATTCTCCTTATCGGTGATTAGTTAGGCATTTGATACAGTCCTGGCTTGTAAGACATGAAGAGGTCTCCTGAAGGTTTTAATAAATACACATCTTTAAGCCGGGTGGGTGTGGTGGCGCATGCTTGTAATCCCAGCATGTGGGAGGCTGAGACCGGAGGATCCAGGTTTGAGGCCAGCCTCAGCTACCTAGTGAGGGCCTCCACAACTTAGTGAGACCTTGTTTCAAAATAAAGAATAAAAAAATAGGGCTGGGGGTATAGCTCAGAGGTAGAATGCCCTGAGTTCAATCCCCAGTACCGCTAAAAAAATAAATAAGTAAATACACATGTTTAAATCATTTTTCTGGTGAGGAGAAGAGAGGGAAAAATTACTACTATAAGGAATTATTTTGTTTTACATAGTCTGAAGCCTCAAAGTTAATAATGGGAAGGATGAATTCATTAGATACTAGAAGCACAAAATTGATCAGAAGTTTTAGAAGAAGGTAAAGCAAAATTCCAAGGTCTGTAGGTAACATTTGTTCACACTGGAGTATTGTGGATAGCTTTTATCTCAAAGCCTTTCTTGATCTTCCAGGTCTAAGTCAAGGGTCTCCTCTCTCTGACATCACCCGTCCTGTGATGACATCTATTTACATTTACATTTTTGGTTAATACAATGACCCCCCTGGCTGGATTGCGAGCACCTTGAAGGCCAGGGCCATACTGCCCTCCCCAGCTCCTGGTAGTACTTGATGTGTTGAGTGGAACTAAGCATCCATATTCCTCACCCTTCAAAATTCAGCTCCTCCAGCACTGCAGCTCTCAGGGTATGTATTCGCATATTCCTTTATTGTCTCCTCCTTGGCTGGTATCAACATACTTCATTCATCTCTGTATTCCCAGGGTTAGTACAGTTCTTGTCACACGGTGGATGTTTGTTGATGATCAAATGCTCAAGCTCAAGAGCATCCCCAAAGCTGCTGATAAAGGTGGAGGCGTCACAGCTACGATGCAGGATGTCTTCCCTTGTCGACACAGATCGGCTGAGCATCAATCAGAAAATGAGAATTCGTAAAAATGTGCTTTCTAGCACAAGGGCTTGGATGGAGCCGGCTTAGCTGTGGGAGCTGAGAGTAACATAAGCACAGGCAAAGAAAGATGGTGGTTACCGCAGCCTGGCAAATGGCCCGGCTCAGCTGCTTCCCAGGGTTGCAGGGAAATGCTAACACCTGCTGCACGCAGCTGGCCTGAGGGGCCACCCAGCCTTCCTAGTCCTGCCCCTTACTCTTTCCCATTGGGGGATGGAGTTTATGTATGTGTACAGTTTTGAAGATAAGCATGACCTTCTCAGAGCAGATAATGGAAGGACCTAAGCCAACTAAAGCCCGGAAAGGTTAGGTCACTTATCCAAGGTCATAACGAAAGACACAGCAAGGCCATTTACCTGTTGAAGGAGCAAACACACCACTAGCCCCGAAGACAGGCTTTTGTCTCCAAGTTTTTCTCCTTTCCTATCTTAGTAGAGAGAGCTGTCATGCGTAATAATGAAGACAATCTAAAACTTTTCCTTTTTCAAACCATTTTTCAAAGAACAACAACTCTTGCCACCTCCATTCTTCCCCTCCTTAGCATTAGAGAAAAAAGGAAAAACAAAAACAAAAACCTCGTCCTAGTGATTGGAATAATGGTCTTGCTTCTGATGAGGCACTAATGAGGCGATGTCTGTTCCTCATTAATTATCATTCGAGAGTCACAGAACATCTTACCAATGCTCAAGAGTATTGCCAATTAGAAGGCTCCAGATTTGGTGTTTGGGAACAGACAGATGAGGTAGAACTGCTTCTCAGAATTACCTTTCCCATCATGGTGGTGAAATGTACATTGAGAAAGTTGTCCTGGATGCCACAATCCTGCAGGTTTAATTCTGTGTGTCCTGGGGTCAGGTGTGTGTGTGTGTGTGTGTGTGTGTGTGTGTGTGTGTGTGTGTGTGTGTTGTTACTAAGAATTGAGTCCAGGAGCGTTCTACCTCTGAGCCACACATCCAGCCCTTTTTATTTTTCATTTTGAAACAAGGTCTTGCTAAATGACTGCATGCTGACCTCAAATCTGTGATCCTCCTGCCTCAGCCACCCAAGTACTGGGATTATAGGTATGCGCCACTGTGCCAAGTTTGAGGGCCAGATTGTGTGTGTGTGTGTGTGCATGTGTGTGTGGTACTGGGGTACTGAGGATTGATCCCAGAGGCATTCTACCTCTGAGCTATACCCCCAGCCCTATTTTTTTTTTATTATTCTTTATTTTGAAACAGGGTCTCACTAAATTGCAGAGGGCTCACTAAGTAGATGAGACTGTCTGTGAACCTGTGATTCTCCTGTCTCAGCCTCCCAAGTACTGGAATTATAGGCATATGCCACCACGCCCAGCTCAAGAGCCAGATTTTTAAAAGTTCAACTGCACAAAGCTCATTTGTTTTAAAATTGTTGCATGATGGCCAGGTGTGGGGGCTATTTGTTCAAAATAAAAAAAGAAAAAGGTCAGAAGAGGGTGGGTGTAGCTTGGAGGCAGAAAGCCACTGGGTCAATCCCCAGTGCCACCACCACCAACAATAAAAAAGATAGAGAAGTCGTAATATGTCTTAAAATAAAGTATTAGAAGCCAGGCATGGTGGCACATGCTTGTAATCCCAGTACTTGGGAGGTTAAGACCAAAAGATCTCAGGTTTAAGGCCAGCCTCAGCAACCCAGTGAGCCCCTCCACAATTTATTGAGACTGTTTCAAAATTTTAAAAAAGGCTGGGCAAAGCCGGGCGTGGTGGCGCACGCTTGTAATCCCAGCATTCGGGAGGCTGAGACCGGAGGATCCGGGTTCGCGGCCAGCCTCAGCTACCTAGTGAGGCACTCCGCAACTCAGTGAGACTCGGTTTCAAAATAAAGAATCAAAAATAGGGCTGGGGATGTAGCTCGGAGGTAGAATGCCCCTGAGTTCAATCCCCAGTACCGCAAAAAAAAAATAAAAAAATAAAAAAATAAAAAAGGCTGGGCATAGTGGCACATTCCTGTAATGCAAGTACTTGGGAAGCTGAGACAGGAGGATCACAGGTTCGTGGCCAGCCTCAGCTACTTAGGCCCTCCGCAATTTAGTGAGACCCTGTTTCAAAATAAAGAATAAAAAATAGGTCTGGGAATGTAACTCGGAGGTAGAATGCCCCTGGGTTCAATCCCCAGTACCACAAAATAAATAAATAAATAATAAATAATTAAAAATAAGTAAATAAAATAGGGATGGGGATATAGCTCAGAGGTAGAATGCCCCTGAGTTCAACCCCTAGTACCACAAAAATAAAAATAATAAATAATTAATAAAGTATTGTAATGTAAGGCCATAGGCAACACAAATCACTCATTCTCTTGCTCCCACTTGGAAAGGTACTGAGTTTTGTGCAAATAAAGATCCTGTTTAGCCGGGCGTGGTGGCGCACGCTTGTAATCCCAGCATTCGCGAGGCTGAGACCGGAGGATCCGGGTTCACGGCCAGCCTCAGCTACCTAATGAGGCACTCCGCAACTTAGTGAGACTCGGTTTCAAAATAAAGAATAGGGCTGGGGGCGTAACTCGGAGGTAGAATGCCCCTGAGTTCAATCCCCAGTACCGCAAAAAAAAAAAAAAAAAAAAAAGATCCTGTTTATGTCAATGAGGAAATGAAAGACCACAACAATGTCGGTAAGGATATGAAAAACTAATTTACCATAGATAATCAGGTTAGCTGGTGTTACGATTGTTACACGCTCCCAATTTGCAATTAGTGTTAGCTTAACATTCAAAATGCAATATTCTAATGAATAATTCATGTCGGACTTTCATTTTGGATATTATGGGAAAATACCAGCCTGGTGGATTTCCAGTAAGATGATCAGATGTGATGTGAAGCCTACCATGAAATCAGCACACAGGGACAAACCGAGTTTTAAGAGGCGACAAAAACCGATGAGCTCCATTTCCTTGACGAGACGACACTGGCAAAAGATCGTGAGGCTTAAAGTAAAATTAAATTACAATCCACACAAGAACTTTGCTGCTCCAAAAATACAATGAAAATATCATCTGAGGTTTTAATGAAGCACAGTCTCATCATTTTCTTAGTAGTAGATGCTAGCTGGGTTCAACTTAACATTACGATTAACAAAGCCCCCAAAAGTTTGTAATTCTAAATTTCAGATTCTTAAGTCATCAGCATGGTCAGTATAATAGACGGACCTGAGCTAAAACATTTTAACTGTAGTATAAAGCAGGCTGTAACTGTCCTTAATTTGAGCCAGCAGGAGAGGAAAATGAAGCTGTGTTCCCAGGCTTCCATTAGAGGGTTTCAGCAATTGATTCTAGGTCTTATATTTTTGCTGAGTTATGCATATACCAAAATAAAAGCTTGGTTTTGTGTACCTAAAAAGCCAGGTCTTCACCTACCAACCTGGCTCAAATTAGACTCTATGGCTAGGAAGGATCTAAGTTTCTTTGAATGAAAGTTTATATAGATTTAGCCATTGATTTGTAACATACACACACAAAAGTCGCCATGGACTGCTAGGAGAAGGAGGAAGACGAGGAGGAGGAGGAGGAGTCTCAGGGAGAGATGCGGCCCCTGGCTCTGATTACTCCGCCTTTCAGATGGGACTGCTAGGAGAAGGAGGAAGACGGAGGAAGACGGAGGAGGACAGAGGAGGAGGAGGAGGAGGAGGAGGAGTTGTTGTTGTTTCAGGGAGAGATGTGGCCCCTGGCTCTGATTCCTCCGCCTTTCAGACGGGAGGGCGGAGGGGAGCCGAGCTGGAGAGCAGTGCGGGGCAAGTGCGCCTGCCTGGTCTCACAAGGCAGCTGTACCGCGCGTCCTGCGTGCCCACCTCACCCAGAGGGACTTGGCCAGGAAGATCAGGCTGCGACCCTGAGCAAAGGGCACCAGAGAGAGGCCTGAGTGTGGGCTTCTACCTGCTTTGTTTCTGGAATGGATTTGAGGATTAATCAAGGTGTTTCCCTGTTCAGACACTGAAAGGAAAAAGTTATTAGAATCATAAGGTGTGATACTTGTGTAAGACTTAGGGAAGGGACATGGGACCTTAGAACAGTGCTTTTAAATTTCCCTGTGCATGCTGATCACAGGACCTACTAAAATGCTGCTTCTGAGAACGGGATCCTGTGTCCCAGAGACTGGGAGCAGGAGGGGAGAGAGGCAGGGCAGGGGTACCGGGATGCAGCTGGACAGGAGGAATAGCTCGGAATGTTCTGCAGTGCCGTAGGGTAACTGGTTGACAACCGCTATCCTTCAAAATAGCTAGTAGAAAGGATTTTGCGAATTGTGCTGCTCTAAGCATGGATATACATGTACCACTATAGTGTTCTGACTTTAAATCTTTTGGAAAGATGCCAAGGAGTGGTATAGCTGTGTCATACGGTGGTTCCATTCCTCGTCTTTTGAAGAACCTCCAAACTGCTCTCCATCATGGTTCTACTAATTTACATTCCACCGACAGTGCGTAAGAATTCCTATCTCCCCACAGCCTTCTTCATTGACATTTGTTATTATTTGCATTCTTCTCTTTCAAAACTTTTATTAGCCGGGCGTGGTGGTGCACGCTTGTAATCCCAGTACTTGGGAGGCTGAGACAGAAGGATCATGAGTTCACGGCCAGCCTCAGCTACTTAGTGAGGCCCTCTACAACTTAGTGAGACCCTGTTTCAAAAAAAAAAAAAAAATAGGGCTAGGGGTGTAGCTCAGACGTAGAATGCCCCTGGGTTCTATCCCCAGTACCACAATAAATAAATAAATAAATAAATAAATAAATAAATAAATAAATAAATAAATAAATGAATAATAAGCTTTTATTATTGTAATGAAATGTTATATCATCCTAGGATTCCGAGTGATACAAACACACATGCACACAGCTCTTGGTATATTTCCTCCCTCCCCTTTCGAATCATGGAACCAACCTAGGTGTCCATCAGCAAACGAATGGATAAAGAAAATGTGGAGCCGGGCGTGGTGGCGCACGCTTGTAATCCCAGCATTCGGGAGGCTGAGACCGGAGGATCCGGGTTCGCGGCCAGCCTCAGCTACCTAGTGAGGCACTCCGCAACTTAGTGAGACTCGGTTTCAAAATAAAGAATAAAAAATAGGGCTGGGGGTATAGCTCGGAAGTAGAATGCCTCTGAGTTCCATCCGCAGTACCGAAAAAAAAAAAAAAAAAAGAAAATGTGGTATATACACAAAACAGAATTCCACTCAATCATAAAGAAGAAAAAAGTTATGTCATTTGCAGGAAAATGGACGGAACTAGAGAATACCATGTTAAGAGAGGTCAGCCAGTCTCCGGAGGTCAAGGGTTGTATGTTTTCTCTCCTATATGGAAGCATAAAGGACTTTAAATACTATGGAGAGAGACCTGTGGAGTAGTGGAAGGAGGTCAGGGGAGGGAAGTAGAGAGGAGAGAGGGAGGACTGAGGGAGAGAGGGAGGACTGCGGACTGCGGAAGAGAGGGAGGACTGACGGAGAGAGGGAGGACTGAGGGAGAGAGGGAGGACTGACGGAGAGAGGGAGGACTGACGGAGAGAGGGAGGACTGTGGGAGAGAGGGAGGACTGACGGAGAGAGGGAGGACTGAGGAAGCAAACAGTTCAAATACAGTATCGCAACATATGAAGGTATCACTATCAATCTCACCAACACGTGCAGGGCGAGCGGTGTGGGATGAGTTGTGTGTGCACTGACACCTTTATCATGTGGCGTCTCACTAGGATGTATAATTGCAATACACAAATAAAATAATTTAGCCAGGCGTGGTGGCACACGCTTGTAATCCCAGTACTTGGGAGGCTGAGACTGGAGAATCCAGGTTCAAGGCCAGCCTCAGCTACTTAGTGAGGTCCTCTGCAACTTAGTGAGACCCTGTTTCAAAACAGAGAATAAAAATATGGCTAGGGGTATAGCTCAGAGGTAGAATGCCTCTGGGTTCAATCCCCAGGACTGCAAAAAAAAAAAAAAAAAAAAAAAATTAATTCTCTCTGAAAGAAAGAATTTTGAATATTCCGAACACAATGATATGATTGAAATTTCACTAAAGTGATAAATGTTCCAATTACTCTAATTATGTATTGATTATATACATGTACTGACATATCACACTGTACCCATAAATATGTCCAATTATGCTGTGTCATTTAAAAATAAAAATCCCAATCCCAAGTCCTGGGACGACAGGCATCTCGGGCAGGGCCTGAGGAGTCTCCACTTCTGACAGGGACCCAGGTGATGGCCGAGGCTGCCTGTCCAGGGACCGGTCACACAGTGAGGAGTCAGGCGCGTGGGGATCCAGAGCTCCGAGCAAGTGCGCAGGCGCCCTTCGCACCCAGAGAACCACGAAACTGCATTTGACAACCGGGGATCGGGGATCGCTACTAGGCCGGCCTGCTCTCCGCACAGATCAGGCCAGAGGCGCGCAGAGAGGCACGCAGAGGCTGGACCTCGCGCCCTCCTGAGAACATTCCACAGCCAACACTGAAGTGAGCCCCAAACCTGCAGGTCCTAAAACGTCATTGGGCAAACGCCCTGGTTGGGGCCACAGTCTTTACGCTGCAGTGCGAGCTCGCTTCCTCCTGTGCTGTTCCCAGCAGCCAGAAACGACAGCAGCTCACTCACCCTCAAACTCTGCTCACCACAAGATCTGTTCCTCTCATGTGCTTACTCAGCCTTATTCCACACATAACTTGATATAACTTAGAATAATTAAGTTGAAAATTAAGATCAGCTAGAGTAAGTGGGGAAAGGAAGCTGGGAAAAGAGGAGCACAAATCTGCTGACCCCAAACCGCGGCTACTGTTGAGCCTCAAAGTTAGTTCCAAGCTTCACAGAATGTCTTCTTTCTTCCTTCTTCCTTCTTCTTCCTCTTCTCCTTCTCCTTCTCCCTCTTCCCCTCTCCCTCCCCTCCCGCTCTTCCTCCTCCTCTTCTTTCTCCTCCTCCCCTCCTCCTTCTCCTCTTCCCCTTCTTCCTCTTCCTCCTCCTCCTTCTTCTTTCTTTTCTTCTTCCTCTTCTTCTTTTTTTTTTTTTTTTTGCAGTACTGAGGATGGAACCCAGGAGCATTCTACCCCCGAGCTACACCCCCAGCCCTATTTTTTATTCATTTTTTGAAACAGGATCTCAATAAGTTGTGGAGGGTCTCAGTAAATAGCTGAGACTGGCTGCAAACCAGGATTCTCCAGTCTCAGCCTCCCAAGTACTGGAATTACAAGCATGCACCACCATGCCTGGCTCTCTTCCTCCTCTTTCTCCTCCTCCTTTCTCTTCCTCTTCTCTGCCCTCCTCCCCTCTTCCTCCTTTTTCTTATTCATACAATGGCTGTTACTGATGGTAATGGCAGAGAAACAATTCTTGTCTATTACAAGAGGTTATGTCAAGGATCTCTGGATCCTTAGCGGCATAAGCCAGTTTTAATTTTAGACCCATAGCAGTGGAGATGTTCACTGAAGAGGTCATCAGAGGTTCTTTAACATTGAACTCAAGCTGGGTGCACAGGCCTATACATGTCGCCCCAGTACTTGGGAGGCCAAGACAGGAGGATCATAGTTTCCAGGGCAGCCTGGGTAACTTAGCGAGAATCTATCTCAAACTATGAAAGGGATGGAGATGTAGGCCAGAGGTACAGTGCCCCGGGTTCAATTCCCAGTACCTTCCCCATACACCCACAAATGGAATTCATTCAGAAAGAGAATTCCAACCTACATTCAGAGTGGTGCACTCTGATGTCGAATTTAAGAAAAGTTTCTCAGCTCTTCCCTTCGTTTCAGTGTCTCAACTTGGCGCCTGTGCAGGCGACACCAGTCCACGCCAGACCCTACTCGTCATAGGTGCACCCTCTGCCTTTAAGGAGCGTGTCATCCCATGGGAGCACAGAGATGAATAATTAGAAGGTATAAGAAAATATCACACATCTAAAAGGGTGAAACAAACATCCGAAAGAGAATCAAGGGCCCAGATATGAGAGACTCATAAGAAGACATCTGACCGCTAAAATAGAGACGCTGGTGCCAAAGACGACGAACAGCAGCGGCCATGTGTGGGGCAGTTATCTGGCACTGTGCAGCGTGCTAAGAGACTACCACAGCCCTTGTTTTTGAAGAAGAGAAACTGAGACACCAAGAGGAAGACCTTCAATCAAAGGCACAGAGCGGGTTGAAGTGTCAAACCACACCTAGTAATAACAAACAAAGAGACCACACTTCCAGATCTGGGACACCAACCTCCACGGGAGGCTGCCTCCTGAGATGAGGAAGTCAGATCCCAGGCAGCTACACCCTAATAACTCAACTCAAAAATACAGTCTCTGCACATAGCTGGTGATCTGAAAAAAAAAAAAAAACAGGAAAGAAGGAAGAGGTCCCCAAAGCACGTTTCAATTTTCCTACAAATTATCTTTCAAAAATTGTATAGCAATAATCCTGACAGGAATCTCTGGCAAACTTGGAGAAGTAATGATTAGACAGATGGCTCTTGAACACTTAAAACATCATGAGGCATTGGCCGTTGGGGGCTCCCATGGGTTCATAAAGAAGCTAAATTAACCCAGTTTCTTCTTGTGAGAAGGCTGTTGGATTGGTAGACGAGAGAGAAGCAATTGGTGGTGCTGTATCATTTCAGCCCATCTGATGACACCATGTTAACAGATGTCAGAGAGAACAGTCTTGGGACATTCTTTTAATATGCGAAAGATGCAACTTCATGCGGATCTATAGCTGGTTGAACAAGCGAAACAAGAGTGCTAGAGGTTTGGGTCACGGGCCATATCTCAAGTGATACCTCTTGTACTGCCACTCGGACCTATCCCTAACAAGACTCTCACCAATATTTTATTAATGATTGGGATGAAGATCCAAAAAGACATATTTACCAACTTTGCAGATGACACAAAGCCAGGCAGCATAATCAATAGATACGAGGCAGAAGCAATCTTTCAGAATGATTGAAGATGCTGAAATATGAGCTGGAAATCAGCAAGCTAACTTTTGGAAGGCTAACCCTGAAGTTAAGAGCCAGGAAGAGCAAATTGTCAAATCTAAGATGTGTGACACCTGGCTTAAGAGCAGAATCTATAGAAACTCAGAGGAGAGTAGGTAGAAAAGGGAATTGTGCCCCCCTCCCCACATTCAATATGTGACAACAATCCGATAACTGCTAAAATTACTCCCGAGATTCCAAGCTGATTTGAAAACGGATGAGAGGTCTTAGTTGCCATATAGTTCCTTCCATTGGGTTCTCTTATGTTCAGGCCCGGGAATCTCACTCCAAGGGGAATACAGTCATCCAGTTTAGCTCCACTAAAGTGTCGAGGGCTCTTAAAATCACATGATCCGAGGAACAGAGAAACAAGGAGACGCAGCTAACGTATTTCAAGCAGTAACTTGTATGAGTGTGTTGGGAATGTTTTTTGCATCCTTCAATTTAAGACTTAGAACCATAAGGTTATTATTTTCCCCCATTTTACAGAAAAGAAAGCTGAGCCTGGATGGTTCAGGAAGTTGTCCACAGTTAGTGGAGAAATGGGGACATGGATGCCGCAGAGTCTGCCTCCAAGACCAAGGCTCTTTCCACCTTTTGAATGCACTCTTTACCCAGCAGTTTAAACTCTGGTGCTGCTAACTGAGCAAAGCTCAGGCTAAGAAGGGGCCTGGTACCAGGTCCTACGGCTCCTCCTCCATGCCAGGGTTTCCTCTCACGCTGCCCCCTGCCCGGCCCAGCCTCTCTCTGTCCTGTCTCTGCCTGGTTCGTATTCACCCTATGCATCTGACTCCTATGTTCTCTCTTCCAGAGTGTCTTTTCCACTCTGTAACAACAGGTCTTGCATGTCCTGCACCTCGGTCTAGCAGGTCCTGCAAGGGGCTCAAAGTATCTGCTTTACATCTTTGCCTGACTGGTCTCTAGCTCTTTGAAGGCAAAATTCTTTTTTCTTTTTTTTTTTTTTTTTTTTTTTTTTTGCGGTACTGGGGATTGAACTCAGGGGCATTCTACCTCCGAGCTATACCCCCAGCCCTATTTTTTTATTCTTTATTTTGAAAACAGGTCTCACTAAGTTGCGAAGTGCCTCACTACGTAGCTGAGGCTAGCCTCGAACCCGGATCTTCTGGTCTCGGCCTCCCAAATGGTGGGATTACAAGCGTGCGCCACCATGCCTGGCTGAAGGCAAAATTCTTGTCCAAGTTTGTTTTTACTTATTGTTCATAATAGTTTTATTAAGGCATAATTCACATACCATTAAATTCACTCTTTTAAAATGTACAAGTCCAGGCATGGTGGCGCATGCTTGTCATCCCAGTTCTTGGGAGGCTGAGACAGGAGGATAGCAGGTTCATGAATGGCGAGCCTCAGCAACTCAGTGAGAACCTGTTTCAAAGAAAAATAAATTGAAAGGGCTGGGAATTTAGCTCACAGGTGGAATGGTACTGGTTCAAGCCCCAGTACCATAGAAAAGGAAATGAAAGGAACGAAATAAAACCCAGAGGCCCACTGAGCAGAGATACACACAAAAAATAATTAGGCAACAACTGTAAGGTTCTGAATTCCAGGTCTTAAATATGAAGGCAACCTTCGATGACAGCCACAGGCCATCACATTCTTTTGTTGGAGTCCAACAGAGAGGAAGGGGACAGAGTGGGGAAGAGAAACAAGAAAAGCCACAAGAGGAGACGGACCAGGTGTGGGGAATAATGATTAACACAGCCCAGACAGAGTCCAGTTGATAGGAAACCTTGTATGGGAGGGTCATTTAAATTTTGTCTGACAGGAGGATTCAAAAGTCATAAGATGATGTTGTCAAGAGGTTGACGTTACAAGAGTAGTATTTGAAAAAATCATTATTCTCGAGCCTGAGGAAATAATAGAGTAATTCGCCAGCCCAGAAGTGACTACAGATGCTAAACTCTAAAGATGTAAATTAAGGTGACAGTGCAGAATAAAGGTAGAATTGAGAGACTCTCGGGAATCGGTGGGTGAGTGGCTGTGCGGTTGACAAGGAGTGAGAGCATGTGACTCTAGTTGCCATCTACAGAGACACCCATTTGATTTGCTAAGCATCGGATACTCCTGTATTCAAATGGAGATTACTTCTAGATCTCTGAACATATGGGATAATTCCGTTACCCAGACAGACCTCTTTGTGAAGACTGCTGACCCAACAGGGACTATTTGAGGATCTGCAATTAGGGAGTGATTTCCCTCTTTTGTCTCTCCTGCTGAGTCTTTGAGAGAACTGCAATGGGGCGCTGGGATGAGTCACTGGGTCTTATTTATGTAAAACAGGATGATAAGCAATTTGCAGCCCGAAGCAGCGATTGTCAATGTCCAAACAGCCCTGATGTGAGGCTGGTGTTGCTGTCCCCCAAACTGAGCGCCCAGGAGAGGTGGGGTACCCACCCCTGCGGCTGCGTCCCTGGAGACGGGGGCATCTGCTCTGACCCGCTTGACGTCTTCCTTTGAGGCAGGAAGCTCAGGCCCCGGTGATGACAGAGCTGCACATCTGTTCTCATAGCACCGGCTTCTCTCTGTTCTCCAGCTTGGCAACAGAGAGCAACTGGCACGGGCTTGGTTCTCAGGGAATCTCAAACATTGTCTTCCCACTATAACCCACAGCCTACCTTCTGAGAGGTGGCACACCAATCTGGGAGTAACACGATAATTGACAACAGTTACTCGACAGTCGTCCCAGCTGGTCCCCTAAGAGAGGCCGCCAAGGAGGGGGTCTGGAAGCTCTGGGCCCCCGAGTGGGAGGTTTTCCTGAGGACTCCCACCTCAGTCACTGTGTTACAGGGAAAACATGTCGAGTGGCTACTGCTGGAGGAGCAGACCGTCTCTAGACACCTGATGAAGCCGAATCTGGAAAACAGGATGTCCCTGCGATGGCGCCTGACTCCTAGCACACCCAGCGGGACCTCCCTGCAAGACAGAGCTCTGTGCGGCACCACAGACCCATGAATTCTAGGGCGAACCTCTCCAGCACAGCAGAGACGCACAGTGAGGTGGAGCCCAGCCCAGGGATGTCATCAATGTCTCCTCCACCGACCCCAAGGCAGCAAAATGAAGTTGAAGGCCTTCAGAGGGAAGCCCCACTCCCATCCTGTCAGATTCCCCTGCAAACTGGCTCCACCTCTCCCAGAAAGGGAGCTGACTAACTGTACACAGTAGACTTGGGTCTCTGCACTACTGCTCATACATACAAATATAAACATATGGAAAAATATTGTGTCCTCCTGCGCCTGGAGAAACAAGAGCTGTAGCCAAAGATTCTACTCCAAAATCTCTTCTCATCACCTGACATTTTGGATGTTTGGTCAGAGTAGATATCTACTACGCTTAAATAGCAAACATTATATGAAGTGCCAGTCAGCATGTGCCAGATAGACACCCCGTCAGCACTCCCTGGTCATTTTCCCTGTTTTATGCTTATCTCTAGCACTTAATCACATTTTAGTATATAATTGTATTTATCGTCCAATTCCTCCCATCGTCCCGCTAGAATGTCCCCTCCCTGAGCACAGACTGTGTTGTGGTCACCACCTAGAAGCGTGGCTGGTACTCTCAGCAAATCTACCCACCTCCTGAAGACCACGCAGGGACATCCACACTATAGACGGCTCGCAGGAAAGCCTCTTTCCCTTATTTTTACTGGCTGGATGGCTTTACTGCATTAAGCACGCAGCTGATATAAACTTTATTTATATCCCTTTATTTATTGATTGGTGCACTGCAATCCTATATCTTGACGCAGTACAGGCCGATAAGAGGCAGACACGCACACGGCACTCGGTGCGCCTCCCCCAGGTCCCGCCTCTCTCCCTCTCCTCCTCACCCTCCTGCGCTCAGCACAGAGATTGGCTTTGATAAATTTGTGTATGTACATCATGTCCACTGAGGTGTTTCCCTCTTCAAGTCTTCCTCCCCCTTCCCAGCTCCTTTCCTTTAAGGTTTCTCCTCCTTTGTCTGGAATCCCTTCTGTGTCTCAATTTCGCCCTAGCTTCTGCATATGAGGGAGAACATCTGACCTTTCACTTTTTGTGACTGACTAATCTCACTTAGCATGATATTCTCCAGTTCCACCTATTTCCCTGCAAATGACATAATTTTGTTCTCCTTTATAGCTGAGTAGAATTCCATTGTGGATATATCCCATAATTTTGTAATCCAGTCAGCTGTTGATCGACATCTTGGCTGGTTCCAGAGTTTGGCAATTATGCATTGTGCAGCTATAAACATAGCTATGCATGCATTACTATAGTAGTCTGGTTTCAATTCTTTTGGATAGATATCCAGGAGTGTATAGCTGGGTCATATAGTAGTTTCATTCCCATTCTTCTGAGAACCCTCCCCAGTATTTTCCAAAGTGGTTGCACTAATTTTCAATCCCACCAACAATGTATCTGAGTTCCTACTAATGAAAGAAATTGAAGAACATCTTAGAAGGTGGAAGGATCTCCTATGCTCTTGGGTAGGCAGAATAAATATCAAAATGACTGTCCTTCCAAAGGTGATCTACAGATTCAATGTAATCCCTATTAAAATACCATGGTCATTCTTCACAGATATAGAAAAATCAGTCCTAGCCGGGCGTGGTGGCGCACGCTTGTAATCTCAGCATTCGGGAGGCTGAGACCGGAGGATCCGGGTTCGCGGCCAGCCTCAGCTACCTAGTGAGGCACTCCGCAACTTAGTGAGACCCGGTTTCAAAATAAAGAATAAAAAATAGGGCTGGGGGTATAGCTCGGAGGTAGAATGCCCCTGAGTTCAATCCCCAGTACCGCAAAAAAAAAAAAAAAAAAGAAAAATCAGTCCTTACGTTCATTTGGAATAACAAAAGACCCAGAATAGCCAAAGTGGTTCTCAGCAATTAGAACCTGTGAAGGGTCATTTCAAACTGTGGTTTCACATATAAAGGGATGCCCATCGATAGAAGTGAAAAGCCCCTCCCTGGGCCATCTCTGGTGGTTCCACACCCACTGGGGGTCTAGCAGCCCTTCACTGGAAGAACCTCCATTCCCTGCAGCGGCTCTAGGCTTAGCACCTGCAACAGGATACCTAAAAAGTAGCCAAAAGAGCCTTTTGCTTAGGGCTGCAGACTTATTCATTCATTAATCTGGTACTAGGGACTGAACCCAGGGTCCTTCTATCTGCTAGCTGTACTCCCAGCCCTCTCTCCACCCCCTTTTTACTTTATTAAACAGGGTCTAAGTTGTTGAGGGTCTCGCTAAATTGCTGAGGCTGGACTCAAACCTACCATCCTCGTATCTCAGCCTCCTAAGTACTGAGACTAGGGGCATGTGCCACCCAGCCCCTTTTATTTTGAAGCAGGCTGCTGCGTCTGGCCTCGACTCTATGATCTTCCTGCCTCAGCCTCCCAAGTACTGGGATTATAGGCGTGCACCACTGTGCCCAGCAGGGTTGCAGATTTATCAAAGGTTTCAAAAGCTGACTCTTGACAAGAGCTCCACCCCAAGAAATCTTCTGTCACAGAGACATGCTGATGGCTGAAAGAGATGTTCATCACACAAGTTTAAATGTGCACACATTTCTGGGCCACCCTAACTATAATATACTCAGAACTAAAATGCATAATAATCCTATAATTATCTTATAATCACACTCTACTGCATTTTATGTGTTAAATTTTTGTGTTAAATGTAAATATTTAAAGCACATTCTATTTTTTGTTGCCCTCTGTTACAGAGTCTTACACAGTTTAGTAGACTTCAAAGAATGGAAGTGAGACAGATCTCTCTCAACTTCTAAGAGACTGATCTCTCTCTCTCTCTCTGACCCTGGTGGTCCTTCTAATAGAGCTACTGGCATCCATATCCTCCTTTCTATCCAAACATCAGTTCATGAAAGGTAACAGATGTAATCGCTCCATCTCCAAGGTCCCAAAGTCTCTTTGGCAACACCAACTAGAGGCTTGTTGAATGACTAACTGCTCTTTGTTGCTCTTATGACCGGTGGGAAGTTAAGTTTGAATAGATTCATGATTTTTTCTTTTAAGAAAAAGTGAACACACATACAGCTCGGTGTACACATAAGCTTGGAACATCCGTCTAATACAGCAATAAAAAAAAAAAAAAAAAAAAAAAAAACTTATGCCAGTTAAGATGTTCTGTGAAGATAAAAGATTTCTCCAAACTTATTTCTCAGCTGATTTGTGCTGTTCCTAGAAAGAGATTAAAAGTATGTTAATGACCTACATTTAGCCTTTTAGTCATTTAGCCAGTGAAATTAAAGTATTGGTAGACTATAATTAAATGAAGACATTTTAGACCTGGCATTAACGCTGCCATTAGGAAGACGGTAGTCCTGTCTTAATCGTTGGTCTGCATGTTACCTTACCACCATCTGCTGTTCGTGGTGGCCAATTTTGAAATAGTGCCTTTCATTGTTATTTCCCTTACTGAATCCTTTGTAAATTTGAATCCCACCTATGCTGTGACTTAGTATCACTTGAACATAGGGTCCACAGGGCCCCACATGGGTAGTGTTTCCCAGTCTGGGCTCCTCGCTGCACTAGTGCTAGGAATAACAGCTGGGGCTCAGGGTGGGGGAGTCGTCGATGGAAATAATGCTGTGGGCTCCCTCCAGCTCTGACCGTCACAAACTTACCCCAGCAGACTTAAACCACTGAAGAGCCCCTCAGCAAAGAATCCAATCCAACTCTGCAGAGCCCAGTGTTTTCCACACTTGTTTAATCATAGAATCCCTTTAAATATAGAATATGAACTAATCATTCCCAAGGTACCAGAGTTTGGTGCTTTGGGCCTTAAGGTCAGGGGGCACTAAGCCTGTTCCGAAAATTCACGGCTCTAAATGTTTCATTGTGCCAAACGCCTTCAAGAAAACAAGAAAATTTAAAGACAGGATTTCTACTTACAAATCACTTGTCCCTAGACTTCACGTGTTTTCCGCTGTCACCTCCAGGAAAACATGAAATGACAAAGTGATTTGAGAAAGCAATAAACCACCCCACCAGTAGGCTTCAACCCTATGTTTCCAGCCTTGCTTCTCAAATTTCTTCCGCAAAACACCCCCAAGAGCAAAGAACGACAAACTGACACCCCTGGAATGGAACCAGCCAAGCAAGACATGAAATCTCACGTGTTATTTTAAAAATTTGTGCCAGAAACAGTGACATGGTTGTGAAATGACAAGCGCCCAGTGTTTAATGTAGTCATAGTGTTTTTGATGACAAAAGATTTTTCAAGAACCCAAATGTACATCGACAGGAAAACAGCTAATAAATTATACCACAGTCACACCAGGGAATAGTCTGTCGAGCTGTTTACAAAAACGAATGGGGGAGTAGGCATGGTGGGGCACACCTGCAATCCCAGTGACTTGGGAGGCTGAGGCAAGAGGATCACAAGTGTGAGGCCAGCCTGGGCAACTTACTGAGACCCTGTCTCAAATTTTAAATAAATAAGTAAGGACTAGGATGTATCTCAGCAGAGAGCTTTTGTAAGGCTCTGGGTTCCATGACAGTAACACACACACACACACACACACACACACACACACACACACTCGTGCACACACTCATACACACACACACACACACGGAGTGGGGATAGAAAGAAGCTCAATAAGGCCACCAAAATGGGGGAGAGAGATGACCACTGGTTCTTCTGTAGCCCAGTGGGGCAACTGTTGGTTAAAACCATCTCTAGTATATTTCAAAATGACTAGAAAAGTATGAAATTCTCAACACATAAAAATAATGTTTCAAGAGATGGCAATGCTTTAAATAAGCACTCTCCAATTTGATTGTTACACTTTGTATATATGTGTACGTACCAATACCTATATTTGGACATCTAATACAAACTTACATATTGAATTACCATAATGTACAACACAAAGATGTCCAAATATTATGTCTCCATAAAAAATATTTTAAAGAGAATGGAGGAGTTGTTTATATACTGACATGGAAAGATTCCCAAGATATTGTGGCATATGAAAAAAGCAAGAAACAGAAATTCTAGCTCCCATCAGAAGGAGGAAAAATAAACATGTATATTCTAAAGTTGTTTATGTATAAAGCAACTGTGGAAGGATTCTTAGGAAACTCTTAACAGTGGTTATCTCTAAGGAAGAGAATGAGAATTTGTAAAGGGGCACAAGACGAGAGGAGACTTTTAACAGTATATCTTTTTTTTAGGGGGAGAGGGGAACTTGGGATTGAACCCAGGGGCATTCTACCTCTAAGCTATATCCCAGCCCTATTTTTTAATTTTGAAACAGGGTCTCACTAAGTTGCTGAGGCCTTGTTAAGTTGCTGAGGCTGGCCATGAACCTGTGATCCTCCTGTCTCAGCCTCCCAAGTACTGGAATGACAAGTATGTGCCACCACATCCAGCTAACAGTGTACCTTTTTAAATTCTGTGACCCATGTGAATGTGTAACTTATTAAAAATTATTTTTAATAAAAATTCAAAAATTATGCAAGTTTTTGCTCTAATTCACAACATATTCACATGTTTTTTTGCAATAACAAAACTAGATCATTTTTAAACTCATGAGTAGTGAATTATCTGGGACATTATATGTGGTCCAGTGTAAAAGGTATGGGTTTAGGACATTTTAAACCTAGTGAAGGCTGAGACAGAAGGATCACAGGTTCGCAGTCAGCCTTAGCAACTTAGCAAGGCCCTCTGCAATTTAGCAAGACCTTCTCCCAAAATAAAATAGGGCTGGGAGTGTAGCTCAGAGGTAGAATGCCTCTGGGTTCAATCCCCAGTACCATTCCATTTGGAGATTCAACATCATCAATACACACACCTACACACAAAAAAAATCCGGAATCTTTATAAAAAAATACACGTTCGGCAGTTTGGATTTTTATCTACATGATGGAACTTTTTTGAGAAGGCAGTGTTAATCCCAGTGTCTCATCCATGCTCCAAAGTAGTACTAATTTACTTTGGGATGTCACCAGAAACAATGCCACCCACTCCATTTGCACCAAAGAGTGTGACAAGTTAGAGCCCCGCCCCTTCTCCAGGCCAACTGGCCAGAAGGCAAGAAACCCCAAAGGCAAACTTCCTGCTTCATTTCGCCAGAGAACTGGGATTTAAAACTCTTCATTTTTCAGCCGGTCATAGTGGCACACACTTGTCATCCCAGTACTTGGGAGGCTGAGACCGGAGGATCTAGTTTCAAGGCCAGTCTCAGCTACTTAGTGAGGCATTCCGCGACTTGATGAGACCTTGTTTCAAAATAAAGGATAAAAAATAGGGCTAAGGGTGTAGCTCAGAGGTAGAATGCCCCTGGGTTCCATCCCCAGTACTGCAATAAATCAATATATAAATTAAATAAAATAGGACTAGGGGTGTGATTTAGAGGTAGAACGCCCCTAGTTTCCAACCTCAGTACTGAGAGAAAAAAAAAAAAACCTCTCCATTTTCAACACATTTTCAAAAGCTTGCTGATTATCAATCAGTCTTAAGCCAAACAATTTCCTACGTTACCTGAATTTGAAAAATAGGCTTCTTTAAATTATACTTTCATATCACTTTTGCCAAGATGCTTTCCATATACCATCTACGAAAAACATGGCATTTCTTTGTATCAAAGGCACAGTGCAATAAATAAACAAAACACAAGTCAGACGTAACTCTGAGGAGCAGGCAAACGCGGGATGACAGATGTCAACAAGGCGTTCTAAAGATGCCTGCGTTTTCTCCAGAAAAGATACTCGAAAGGCAAGTTTTATATCCATGCGAACCGCCTAAAAATGGTTAGTAAACCAACAGTGCCAGAAAAGTTTCCTCCGTTCTCCAGGACTGAAGTTTCATTTCTAGGTGTAAATGAGGTCAGAATTAAAAAGACAAACGGCAGGAGGAGAGGAGCCCGAACATCAGACTAGCAGGAGGCGGGGGTCTCCCGCGGCCCCTAACTGTCTCAGAAGCTGCTCTCTCTGGAATCCCTTCAGAGAAATAACAGGCGTGGGGATGGCCAGGGCTCCAGACTCCACGGCAATCTCCTGATGATCTCCTGGATATTCATAAGTGGCAGGATGATTCCACCTTTAGTGTTTATTTCAGTTGTAATAATGAGTTATGAATAATTGATCATCTAGTGATCAATTATTCAGGAAGGCGTGCAGTTTCCAAGGAATCCTGGAGTGTCTGGTTAGCGGCATAACAGGAGCTAGAGGCAGCTGCTGGGACCCCCACAATCAGCCCACACTGCAGAGGCGGGGGGCTCAGTGCCTCTCAGTCGGGGCTTTTCAATGAGGGGTGTATTAATGCTTCTTGAATTTTTATAAAGCAGATGTTTCCACCAGGGACTTCGAGTGCCTGTCCAAGCATGGTATTAAAATTCTGAGCCCTGACCTCTTTATCCAGCCGACCAGAACATTTGTTAGCAGCTGAGCACAAGTTTTGCTGTGAAAACTAGTGTTGAAAAACTATGAAATCAAGAATGCACACACACAAACACAACATATGCATACATATACATATATAAATACAAGTACACACACACACACACACACACACACATGGTTATGTAGGGTCAGTCAGTAATGCCAAAATGAACTTTACCTAGAGGAAATGATCACTGTTCTCAGTTTTCATGAATTAAAAGCAGTTGATCAGCAAACAGCAAATCCTATAGTATAAAACATTGGCGGCTGAGCATGGTGGCACACGCCTGTAATCTCCGTACTTGGGAGGCTGAAATAGGAGGATCACAGGCTCGAGGCCAGCCCCAGCAACTTAGCAAGACCCTCAGCAACTTAGAGAGACCCTGTCTCAAAATAAAAAATAAAATAGGGCTGTGATGTAGCTCCGAGGTGGGATGCCCTTGGGTTCAGCCTCCAGGAGCACAAAACAAAAACGTGGATTGGCCGATCTTGTCTTGAAACCCACAACACACACATTTGTATGGGGCCCAGGAAAGGACAGGCAATGAAGGGCACGTGAGCCAGGAGCCCAGCCACAGGGAGAGCTGAGTGTTTAGGGTTAAAGGGCCCTCTAAATTCAAAGGAGTGGAAAAGCAGAAACAGCAGGTATTAATAAAAATGCTAAGAGTCAGCTAAGAGACTGAGACAACGGGCCCTGAGCACATTCCAATCGAGCCTCAGCCCTCCAAGTTTCCCGCTCTCAGGAGTTTGGAGACCTGGTACTTACGACAGGAACGTCAATGACATTTTGACGTTGCCCAATAAAGGGTCATGAAAAGCGAAGCCTATATTTTTTTCTCTGAACTAAAAACAACAAGGCCGATTGGTATGAAAGATGACCACACGGCACCAAGTTTACACTATCCATTTCATGATGATCACCACGAAAAAACTGAAAATCCAACCAGCTTAACATTCTCAAACATTTCCATGTATCATGGTTCTGTGTTTACATTTTCTAAATACACGTATGAAGTTATAATCCAACATAGTACACTGCACCTGCTTTAGTGTATGGTTTCATAAATTTTAACCTATGTATAGAAGCATTATACCATCTCTACAGTAATGATAACCAGCAGGCCTCCCAAAGGCTCTCCATGTCCAAGGTCTGCTTTTTTAATAACTAAGACTTTGCTTGGGTTTTGCACATAACTAAATATAGTACTGCTTTACTAATAAGTATATGCTACCGCATATCAAAGGCTCACAATTAACGATACGTGTGAGTATCAGGAAACGGGGCCCATGAAAGCGGCTGAGAAAGCAAAAGTGATTCTGTTTGAAAGCAACGAAGGTCATATAACAGGAACTATTTATTCTAATACTCTGTGAAGTTATGCAAAATATAATTAATGGTGTACGCAAGCTACCTTTAGAATTCTTTGGGGTCAGAAATGCTTATTTCTCATATAAATTTATAAATCACTCTTCCCCAAAACTAGGCTTAGAAATAACTGAGCAAGAAGCAATTAGTGACATGAGGTTGTCCTTTTTCTCCCTCGCTGACTTTTAAATCATGGACATCACTCTGAGTTCACTATTTAGACACGGATGGTGGGGTAACTAAACTTTTTATGTTTAGCCAGGCATATTGTTACTTATTAAAATAGCTTAGCTATTCACCATCTCATACATTTAAATGAAGAACAATATCCCTAATTTCCTGGAGGTATTATTCAATGTTAGCAAAACCATCAGCTTCTCAACTTGCAAATTCACGAAACAATCCATTGGAAGAACGGAAAGGCATAAATAAGGAATTCAGCAGCCTGTCTGAAACACCAAACACACACACTACAGTAATTTGAATATGTTCTTTTAGTGTAGAGATTACTGTATCTGTAGTACTTAAATCACTTCTGTTTTCTCTCACACAACAATAATGTAAAAAAAAAAATCATATTTTTAAGAGGATTTTTGAGAGTCGCTGTCTTCTTCCTAAGAGCTTTCTGATTATTCAGTCATCAAAGCAGGCTTTTTAGGGCCCCTGGCAAGCCAAAAACAAAACAAAACAAACCAACAAACAAAAAAAACCCTAAGAGTTTCCCTGCATCCTACTCATCCTAAAATATTTTCTTTATTAGTCACCTCTCATCTGTAAATATTAAAAACAGGGTGGAGCCGGGTGTGGTGGTGCACGCTTGTAATCCCAATTCTTGGGAGGCCAAGACTGAAGGATCCCGGTTCACAGCCAGCCTCAGCTATTTAATGAGGCCCCCCTACAGCTTAGTGAGACCCTGTTTCAAAATGAAAAATAAAAAAATAGGGCTGGGGATGTGGCTTGGAGGTAGAATGCCCCTGGGTCCAATCTCCAGTACCCCAACACACACACACACACACACACACACACACACACACACACACACACACACACTAAAAACAAGGCAGGGTAGCACATGGTTTCTTTTATGCTAACACATGCAGCAAAGCAGCCTCAGGACCTTAAAATACCAGTCTCTTTTCCGAGACTGGAGTGAGCTGGAGTAGCTGTGAGCCTCTGCATTTTCCTCTCTCTCCTTCCCTTCCATCTTCCAGACCTTGAATGTCAAAGCTCATTCTCGACCTCAGTGCCCCCAGAACCCAAGGGGAAGCCCTTCCAGGTTTACCAATGGGAACCCAGGCACACGCTCCCCCAGAACCTCAACTAGCTCAAGAGAAACTTTAATAATTTTCACATTATCATTTCCCTTAAGAGATTGAAAACGTTTTTAAAAATGGGTCACTGTCATGTAAAATTGCAATCTGGCAGGGCAAGATAGGAAGAATGATTCGTTTCCTTCACACTGCCTCTGTAAGTCTCCCCTGCATACGCCACTGCAGCCTACTGAGTTAACTCAGCCCCCTGGTAACCCTCGGCCTCCTACACGGACACGCGCAGGGAGAAAGCCTGGCTGGAACAGAGAAATAACAGCTTTAATACGAAGAGTCGGATCCATTAAATCCACTGACGCTTTGTGTAGAATGACTCAAAATTGGTTAAGGTTATTCTAAAGTGATTAAATGAATCAGATGGAAAACTGCATAAGTAGGTATTAGTAAGAGCAATACATACACGCTAGCTTTGCTGACGGCTATCAGCTATTAAATGGTAGAAATTACTGTCACACTGAGTTATTGAAAATTTACTCCTAATATTGTAAAGTCCGTGCCTTCTAGTAAGAGCTACTTCTCATTTTTTAATTATTTTGACACTATCAGGCTACGATGATCAATTTCTTAATCCTCTAAGAAGAAATAATGTTCTTTATTATGAATAGTCAAAACTTAAATACAGAATGGGAGGTTTTTTAGCTCCATCCTTACAATATAAAAAACAATTTATCAGTGTGTCAGAAATGAACTTGAAAATGAAGTGCTTTTTTTCTTGCTATTTATTTATTTATTTATTTATTTATTTATTTATTTATTTATTTTGTGGTACTGAGGATTGAACCTGAGGCATTCTACCTCCTGGCTACATCCCTAGCCCTATTTTTTATTTTTATTTTGAAACAGGGTCTCACTAGGTTGATGAGAGCCTCACTACTTGTTGAGGCTGTCCTCAAACCTGTGATCCTCCTGTCTCAGCCTCCCAAGTACAGTGATTACAGGCATGTGCCTTTTTTCTAATGACAACTAACCCTCTTAGCAAATGTGGCCACAATTTATAACTGACCCCAAAATGCTTCAACTGAGTGCCACAGGAGGCCGTGACTCTTCGGTGACCGACACACAGCTCTTCATAGCTTCAGAAACACTGCAAGGGTCATTCTGCTACATCTCTGAGGACACTAAATGGCACAAGCGATAGGCTTTTACTTCTGCTTATGATTCTAGAACCAGATGCCCCATCAGAGGGAGCCGAAGAAAAGCAAAGCCATAGAGTGGACTGTTATGCAGGTGCTTAAAGTGATGCTTTTAAACAGTATTTAGTATCATGGGGAAATATTTATATTTCAGCACTTAAAAAAATATGCAAAATTGAGCCAGGTGTGGTGGCGCACGCTTGTAATCCCAGCATTTGGGAGGCTGAGACTGGAGGATCTGGGTTCGCGGCCAGCCTCAGCTATTTAGTGAGGCACTCCGCAACTTAGTGAGACCCTGTTTCAAAATAAAGAATTTTTAAAAATAGGGCTGGGGATATAGCTGGGAGGTAGAATGTCCCTGAGTTCAATCCCTCGTACCGAAAAAAAAAAAAAAAAAAAAAAGATGCAAAATTACGTAAATACGGAAGCCCTGTCCATTCTAGGGTCTTTCACCGTGAATGGAACTGTTCCCCCACACTTCTGCCTAGCTCCGTGACCCTCAGAGCATAATCCTCCTGCAACCAGGAGTGGCCATTAGAAGTGCAAAGACTCAGGCTCCTGCCACCAGACCTGCTGAATCGGAAACGTTGGAGGTGGGGGGCCCAGCTAGTTGGACTGTAATAAGCCCTCCAGACCATTCTGACACCCTATGAAAAGTGTGAAATCCTCCAGCTACTTCTTCATCATTTTTCTTTCTTCCTTTTTTTTTTTTTTTTTTTTTGGTGTGTGTGTGTGTGTGGTACTGTGGATTGAACCCAGGGGCATTCTACCTCCAAGCTCCACCCCCAGCCCTATTTTTATTCTTTATTTGGAAAGAGGGTCTCACTAAGTTGTGGAGGGCCTCACTAAGTAGCTGAGGCTAGCCACAAACCTTCGATAATCCTGTCTCAGCCTCCTAAGTACTGGAATTACAAGCGTGCACCACCACACCCGGCTTCTTCATTCTGAAGATCTCAGTGGAGACAGTACTTCCAAGGGAAACATCCCCTGGCCGACCTCTTCCCGCCAGCCTAGACGGGTCTGTTGTACGTCACAGCAACCAAGATGCTTCTGTCACTCTAGTGGTTATTACAACTTATAATTACTTATTTTTATGATCATAAAACGATCTCCAGTAGATCAAATATTCCCAAGCCTATCTGAACATTCAAGTCACCTAGTAGCTCTCAAAAATCCAGATAACTGCCGGGCATGGTGGCGCACACCTATAATCCCAGCATCTGGGAGGCTGAGACCAGAGGATCCGGGTTCGAGGCCAGCCTCAGCTACCTAGTGAGGCACTCCGCAACTTAGTGAGACCCTATTTCAAAATAAAGAATAAAAAATAGGGCTGGGGGTATAGCTCGGAGGTAGAATGCCCCTGAGTTCAATCCCCAGTACCGCAAAAAAAAAAAAAAAAAAAAAAAATCCAGATATCTGGGCCACATCCCAGCCAAACATAATCTATTGGTGTATGACTTCAGCATATATGATATATATAAGCATATATATGTGCTGAAGCCATACTGAATATATATTATATATATTATATATGCTGAATACATACCTTATATATATATTGAATATATTATATATGCTGAAAAAAATATATATATATAATTTTATATGGGGAATTAAACCCAGGGGCATTCTACTTCCAAGCCACACCCTCAGCCCTGTTTATTTTTTATTTTGAAACAGGGTCTCACTAAGTTGCTGAGGGCCTCATTAAGTAGCTGAAGCTGGCCTTGAACCTGCGACCCTCCTGTTTCAATCTCCCAGGTACTAGGATTACAGGCATGTGTCACCATGCCTGACTCAAGCATTTCTATTTTTCACATATTGTGATTCTACTGTTCAGCCAAGGTTAAGAAACACTAAACCAGATTCAAGGTCCTTGAGGAGCAGGTAATTAGTAAATGGTGACCAATATTTGTTAAATATTTGTTAAATAAGTAGGGTTGGATTTTTTTTTTTTTGCCTTTTTAATTTGTGTTTTGTTGTTTTCAATCTTAAAGATGGTGCAAACTTCCAAAATGTTCAGTGAAAAGAGAAGAGTCTCCTTTTCTCCCAACCCCCCATCTCTGAGACAACCACTGTGACCAAGACCCTGGGTTTCCATAAAAGAGTGAATAAATACTGGTCAATACGTACAGGAAAGACCAAAAGTCGAGCCACAGGAGCATGGACTATTTTCCTTCTCCTTTATGTAAACCCTGCTTTTTTTTTTTTTTTTTTTTTTTTTTGCGGTACTGGGGATTGAACTCAGGGGCATTCTACCTCCGAGCTATACCCCCAGCCCTATTTTTTATTCTTTATTTTGAAACCAAGTCTCACTAAGTTGCGGAGTGCCTCACTAGGCAGCTGAGGCTGGCCGCGAACCCGGATCTTCAGGTCTCAGCCTCCCGAATGCTGGGATTACAAGCGTGCACCACCACACCCGGCAACCCTACATTTTTTGTAGAATGTACACGTTTCCTTGGACACTGGGAAAGGAGGTACCCTAAGGGTAACTCTATGAATTGCATCCAGAGCTATTCAGCAGAGAGACAACAGGTCTGAGGATTCACAGAAAAATAGACCCTTGGAATGATATTCTATGTTATGAGGAAGAAACCCTTTTCCTGGTTTAAGGGGACAATTGTCCAGTTATTCCACTGGCTTTGTTAGGAGCATAGTTTCACCTTTGATTAGATGTTATACATCTTGGATTAGATATTCTCTAGAATTTCCACCAGAAAATCAAGAGATGAGATACTTTTCATGCTAGGCCTTGAGTTAAGAATTAACATCACAGTTTTGTTTGTTTTTGTTTTTGTTGCTTTTTCAGTACTGGGGATTGAATCCAGGGGCATTCTACCTCCAAGCTCCACCCCCAGCCCTATTTTTTCTTCTTTATTTTGAAACAGGGTCTCACTAAGTTGCAGAGGACCTCACTAAGTAGCGGAGGCTGGTCTCGAACCCGGATCCTCCTGTCTCAGCCTCCCTAGTACTGGGATAACAAGTGTGTACCACCGCGCCTAGTTCACAGTTTATAAATCTATCTCCATGGAGTTAATTCGCATAAGCTCCTCACCAAGACTGACCACCTCCAAGCATGTTAAAATGAAAAGCTAAGCCGGGTGTGGTGGCGCACGCTTGTAATCCCAGTACTTGGGAGGCTGTGACTGGAGGATCCAGGTTCCTGGCCAGCCTTAGCCACTTAATGAGGCCCTCCGCAACTTAGGGAGACCCTGTTTCAATATGGAGCTTGGAGTAGAATGCTCCTGGGTTCAATCATCAGTACCTAAAAAAAAAAAAAAAAAAAAAAAAGGGACCTGGATTCCAGTGTGGTTCTGTCTTTCAAAGACCTTGGGCCCCTTCAACCTCCTGCTACTAGACGGAGATTCTATCTCAATAAAACACTTTGGATCTGGACTATAAGTCTGAGATGCCCTCAGGAAGAGACTGGGGTTTGAAACTCTGTTTCACTTTATGGTAATAGACTCTGACCCCCAAAGCTGGGTTTTACTTGCCTTTTTGTGATTTTTCCATCTCCCTTTTTCCTCTGGTCTAAGATAGCTTTTTCCTGTTGTCAGTGTGGCTATTTCTAGCAACAGCTCCCCCCTCCCCCGTCCACCATTTTGTTTCCACTATTGAGAGGAAAATTAGCTGTGTTAGGATTTTAAAAATGCACGCTAATGCAGACTCCAGACTTCTCCCAGGAGCTAAAGGCCTGGTGTGCAATGCACGGGCCGGAGGGCATTGCTCTGAGGACGTGGAGGCCTTTCCTATCTAAGTCCTCATCTTCAGCTTGCCTTACAAGCACATAAGATGGGAAGAAATGCCCTCCAGAGAGAGAAAGCGCTTCCAGGTGGACCATATTGTTTAGGCAAAGGCCAAGGTGTCGGTCACAGTTAAGGAGGGAAATAATAGTATATTTGCAAGAACAGGAGCAGAAGGAAAATATTAAAGCTCTTAGATAATATACAGAAACGAGATAATGACTATATATTTAGCCAGTAAGCGAGCTAAGCTCCAACACCTCTAAGGGCAACCTGCCACACAGAATTTAATCACTGTCTTATGCCAGTAGTTAGATGTTTTATGTAAGTTAATTCTGTAGACTGGCAGCATCTGAGGGTTGGGCCTTATCTCTTATTGCTTCTGCTCCCTTCCTTGCTCGGTCCAGAGTGAAGTTTCATATTTAAGTTCTATTACTTAATAGTTGACAGACTAAAACAGACTATAGCAGAAAATCACCTCCACACAATAAAATCACTACATCTTAAGTGTGATGAAATTTAAAAACACATTATAAACTGCAAAAAAAATCATTCAATGCTGATAAGATGAATGTTGAAGTTCATTGTGACTAGAGACATAATTAATTACAAGCTTAATCATGTACTTTCGGTTAGGCTCACCTCCTCAACATCTTTTTTCTATTAAATTACATGTACTGTGTTAAGAGCCAAAGGAACTTGTTAGCTCATCAAAATCTTTTGGATATGACTATATCTGATAAAGGGTTAACATACAGAATATACAAAGAACTTAATAGCAAAAAATAATAATAGTAAAGCACATAATCTAATTTTACAATGGGCCAGGGACTGAAAGCGACATTTCTCCAAAGAAGGCATTCAAATACCTGGCAGAGATCTGAAAAGTACTCAGCATCCTTAATCATCCTTAATCATCAGCCAATCAAAACCACAGGGACACAGCACCACACTCTACTGGAATGGCCGCTGCCAAGAGTGCTGTAACAATAACAAGTGCTGGAGAGGACGTGGAGAAAAGGGAACCTCTGCACACTGCTTGTGGGAATGGAAACTAGGACCGCCATTATGGAAAATAATACGGAGGTGCCTTAGAAAATTAAAACTAGAACTACCATATGGTCCAGCCTAAGTCCCACTCCTGAAATGTAGTCAAAGGAAATGAAGTCAGTGTGTCCAAGAGACGTGTGCTCTCCATGTTAACCTTAGCATCACTGCTCACAACAGCCAAGAAACGTACACCATCCAAGGGCCCATCACCTGACGCATGGAGGAAGGCAATGAGATCCGTACACAGAGCACTGGTCGGCCATGAAAGGATAAAATCCTGTCATTTACGATGACGATGACGACGCTGGAGCTGGAAGACACCTCCAGCTCCAGTGAACTGAAATAAGCCAGGTTCAGAAAGACAAATACCCCTCACCTCACTTACACATGGACTCGAAAGAAGTTGACTTCATCGATGCAGAGAAGCAGAGTCGAACGTCGGTTAGCAGAGGCTGGGAAGACGATGGGGGAAGAGCAGTCCGCGGGCACCGAGGTACAGGGAAGGAGAAGAGGTACCTTCTGATAGCCCAGCTCACAGCAGTCACTACACATGATGCTGTACTACATCCTTCAACAACACTAGGAGACAGGGGGGGGGTTTGTATTTTTTTTTTTTAATGGTACTGGGGATTGAATCCAAGGGCATTCTACCTCTGAGCTACACCCCCAGCCTGATTTTATTTATTTATTTGTTTATTTATTCATTTATTTATTTATTTATTTTTGTGGTACTGGGGATTGAACTCAGGGACATTCTACCTCTGAGCTGTACCCCCAGCCCAATTTTATTTTTTTTAAATTTATTTTATTTACTTATTTTGTGTGTGTGTGTGTGTATGTATGGTACTGGGGATTGAACTCAGGGG